>ML878064.1:17658-28156 GCA_009831015.1 Picea engelmannii
TCGAGCGATCTTGTGACCTTTCACGCTCGTTAAACTGAAATTTGAAGTCACGTCTGTCCGGTGGTAGTTTACCCCTTTTTCGGTCAGGACAGTCAACTGTACGAACAAAGGTATACTCTATTGAATTCCCATTCTTTAGAAGAGTACTCTCAGGTATAATTTTATTCCTTTTTCGGGCCTAAGGGACTAAATTTACGAAAAATAAACCCCCACAGAGTCCATAGTTAAGCTCTTTTCAGAATCCCTAAAATTGAAAAGATCGTCGAGTGACCTTATTCTTTCACACTCATTAAATTGGTCTAGAAGAATATTTTTGACGGAGTCCATAGTTAAGCTTTTTTCAGACTCCTTAAAAGTGAAAAAATAACCGAGTGATCTTGTCCTTGTCACACTCGTTAAAATGGTTTTGAATCAACGTCTAATCGGTGCTAGTTTATCCCTTTTTCGAACCGACTAGACTATTGTCAAAAAAGGTACCCTAATGGAGTCTCCTTTTATGCTTTTTTAGACTCTCTAAATATGAAAAACCACCGATCTTACCTTCTCTGGGCTCGTTAAACTTACATCAAAGGACGTTACCATTGTGTTTTGTATCAACTGCATTTGCATACCTTATCTACCAGCCTTGTGACAGTTTTCTTCTGCGTCTCAACACCTTTGGCTGCAAGAGGATTTTTCCCGAGTACCATTTTACCAGAACATCAATCTTGTCCTTGTGCCTTGAGCTTGTATGTTTACAGTACTCATTCCTCCATTGTAACATAATATTCCTTTATTCTTTTTCAAAAATTATCAAAAAGAACAAAAAAATCAAATATACCCCAAAAAGAGGATGGGAAAAGTATTTTCTTTATTGGCAGCATAATGAGTCTCCCTTGGATAAAGCACATCTGTCTGTTTGATCATCGGACTATGGGATGTAGTATGACCTTAGGAATCTTTCCTCGCGATATAGAGTTGTGCCCTCCACCGTTTGGTTACTCTTCCAAACATATGGAGAGTTTGCATTGCCTCCTGCTTCGTAGATTTATGATTAACATATATGTTGCCCGAGTCTTATCACTTGTTGTGCTATTGTCCAAGGGAAGTTTGTCACTAAGCTTGAGTTGACCCATCTACAATATGTCTCTTGTCCGCATACCTGGCCATCCTGAACGTCCAATCAAGTCCTTGCTCGAAATCACTAAAGCCTTCAGTCCGATCATCAAGATTATCAAGTCCATAACCAACGAGTCGTCGAAGACTTCTGGGTAGTGCAGTCGTACACTCATATTACACTCCTACCCAAGTTTTAGAATATTTTGAATTTGTTGCTCGAGATATGAAGTACAACCATCAAGCCGAATCAACTTCTGGAAGATGGGTACTCTATATGTCTATCTTTCTGATTTCGAGATGTAGCTCCGCTGTGTATTATTCGCGGATACTCTTTATAGTTATTTGACATGGATATACAGTGTATTTGATTGGTATCCATGGTTCTATTTTTTCCCGAGCATGGATATTCCTGCCTCGGTGAGACATTTGTTATTTTGCAGATGACACCTCCTGGTTCTTGATCCTTGGGCTCGCTCGTTCCGCACATCACTAAAGAATTGGTAATGTATTTCAGCCATCAGATGCTCTTCTACCCTCACACATTAGGGGGAATATGTTATAACCCTAAATTGCACCACACATGCTTACCTGGCATCAGGCCAACTCATATCCCTTCTTTGCCAAAACTCTGTTGAACAACTCTTTGAAAATCCTCTTATGTCAAGGCCCACGCGCCCTAACCCATTACTGCACGCGTGTGCATGCTGGCTGACCCACTATAGCTCACATGTACCTAAAAAAGCATGAAAAAAGGAAAGTTGCTGACGGAACAAAAAGCTATGGGTTAGTTAAATGAAACTCCCGGCCATGCATGGCCGAGGGTTCGTCCAAAACCCTAGCTTCTTCTAGCCTATAAAAGAAGGGGTAGGGGTACTATATGAGGGAGGAAAAAATATAGCGAAGAAACTCTGCCCATTTACGTAATCCATTATCCCAACCCTTTAGCCTTTCCTCATGCCAAAGGAGATTTAACACAAAGCAGTTGGAGGACAGAAGAAGAATAGCCCAGGATCAGGTTCAAGGAGCGGTGGCCAGTCTTAGCATTAATTGTAAGTTGATTCATCTTCAAAATAATAAAAGAATACTTTTCCCGTCCCAATGCATGAATTATCTATGGTTTGGTTAATTTATGCTTGATTTCTAGCCCTTGAATAGAGAAGTAGCATGCATGCATAGTTGTTATTTGTCTTGATTACAGGTTATATGTGGAAGGAGCAGCGCAAGCAAGTGGTCAAAGCGCAACGGAGAATCTACATCGAATGTCGGTAACCAGGTTAGTGGTATTTCTCCATGCATGTACTGTGAAAGAGGGGTTTAAGTTTGGGGTTGTAGGTTAAAAAGTAATTTCTTTACGATCAAAATCTGCATGCAAGTCTGACCCTAGTTTGCTAGTCCGTAGGGTATTTTTCCCAACAACAAAATCTTCATAGGTTGAGTAAAAATCTGCACACTAGGGCAATATATCTACGCACAAAGATTTCTTTTGCACAAATTTTATTCTTCCTCAGTTCCTAGCAATCACAGTTTCAAGTCCCGACAACGGAACCATTTTTTGGGACAGGGGCAGACCCAGGGTTCAACGCTTCAACAACGCACCAACAAAACCCTAACTACCAGCCCTTTCGGCAACATCTGTGAAGCAGATGAAGTCTCACCCGAGGTAGAGGCAGGGGTGGTTACAAGACTCAGGTGTCTGCAACCTTAGCTGGGACACAAATATATGATTCTTACTCTTAGCAAGCACTTTAGCATAGATCATTCATCAGTATTTAACCCTCATGGCACTCTGCATATGACACAGAGCACCACAAAATTCACTTAGATCTAGGTTAAGTTAGTACTTAGAAACAACAAAGTAGGTCTAGCACTCAACACTTTCATATATGTCAAATATATACCCACACATCTAAGAAGCATAAAGAAAAGTGGATCTATCTAAGTATATCATAGCAAAGCACATAGCATAATCATATCAAGCACAACACATGGAAAGAAACCAACACATTAGGTCGAAGCACGACACACAGAGTTACTTTGTTTCACCCCCACCCTGGGGCTACATCCACAAAGTCATATTATTATTTATTAGCTTAGGTCAATCAAGTTACAACACAAAGCTCACACTTGTACTCCGCATAGGATAGGAGATCTCCGTGCACCTTGCCAGATCCTCCTTCCCCAAGTAGATCTAGCACAAATCCTTTTTACAATTTGTGCACTCATCATTTACAACACTTGCACTCATCTCTGCAAGTCGGTCACACAATATACACAAAGCCTTTACTAGCACTTAGCTTATCTTCTCTCTCCCTCTTACATTGCTTAGCTACTTATTTATATTTTACAAAATAGGCCTAAACATGGGTAAACCCATGGGCCGACATCCCTTTCCCATTACATTAACCCAAAACCCTAAAAGGGCCCCAAAAGTGGGTCGAGATCTCGTGATCTCTGCTTCGCTTGGCGCTCCATCTTTGACAGGCTGTCGAAGTCCAAAAATGGTCAAATATGACCAAGTGTTCCTCAAAACTTGATCAAGAGCGAGTAATGCTTAAAACAACAGAGACATCTAATATGATGTCAAACGTTTCTATATTATTTATATCATAATGAATATCATTCAACACCTCATGCTCTTCACGGAAAATGCTTTCTTCGACAATAACAACTTCATCATAAATATGGTATTTGTGATAAGCATAATATTTATGAAGTAAAGAAAACTCATCACAACAGTTTTCATAAAGATACTCAACTAAAAAATAATCTTTACAAAATGAAATGAAAGCTGCATGAAAACCTGTCAAAGAGATGATGTTTGCAATAGGAAGAGATCGACACAAATCATGAGCAATCCCCTGTAATGAATACTTGAAAATATTAATTTGAACATCTTCATGCATGATATGAAGTTGATGAATAAAAACATGAAAGTTCATCAAATGTTCAGCTGGTACTTCCCACTCTTCTCCTTGAAATTTAGGGAGGCTAATTTCCCATTCACCTCTACTAGGTAGTGGGTTAGGGAAACCAACTATTTTTGAAAAATCATAGAAATAAAACCTCTGAGCTAAGATCTTGTCCATTTCAAACCGGTGGAGTCACCATCAGGTTCTTTAATCACGGAGTTTCCAGGTGAATGATGCATATCCTAAAAGTGTCTGGTATTTGTCCACCATCAAAGACTAGATCTGGTCATAATTGTTCTCCCAGAGATATTTTCAATCCGGGACAGCAACAAAAAACCTTCTAGGAAATATTTCCTACTCTTGAATAATCCTCTCTAAGTCAACTGAAATAGTGGAGTTGCTAGGTGAACAGTCTCAATCTTCAATGGTTCTAATATCTGATGCACCTTCAGAATCAGAAGCTTCTTTGTTGTTCTATCCCAGGGATATGTCTTCAATTCGTCCCCGACAACGGCGCCAGAAATGTTAGCACCAAAATTCACCTCTGGATTGTAGCATAGGTAATCCTAGTACCCATCAGTTTGTATGTCACAATGAATAAATTAAAGGGGTTCAAATGGGCACAAACTCAAGAAGCCATCGCCTTAACTCAGAAATCCAGACTAGGCAATGCATGAGAAAGTGAGGTCTTGATTTAACTTTAGTTAGTAATTTGTAGTAAAGGGTGAGTAGGGGGGAGAACTAGTGAGGAAGTGCAGAGGTATGATATGGACATCAGGTCATCGAGCAGCTTAAGGATGAAAATATTCGAATACAATATCCTCTTGAAACCAAAACTTCAAGAAATTGAAAACGTCATAACAATATTGCAATCAAACATACATTACAATACAGTCACAACAACTTGACTGGATCACCCATGCCCAAGTATTAAATATTAGAAGCAAAATATATGGAGCAAGAAATATGATTATCATTAAACAAGAAGTCTCGAATGGAAACACCTAACCAGAAAAGCAGAGGCTTCATTAAAACTTTACAATACAGGAGCTTAGTCTACCATCGACCCTAACAAAATATCAAAACTGAGTATTTATACTCAAAACAACCTTCCACCACCAGGAGTGTGACCTAGCTACTACATTCAAAGATTTTCATATGCATCTCTTCTTCCAGTCTACACCTGCATTCTTCTATCAGACGTGATCTCAGACCAATATGGGCTTTGTAGGAGAATTTGTTGACAGGGGAACTTTGTGCTGACACTCTACCTCCACGACCAACTTTTCCATGCTTTCCATTTATGGGGTGAAACGAGGTTTCAACCACCTTCCCCATTTCCATTAACTACCTTCATCGAGATCGATATGGAGCCTGACACCCATGAATTCTCCAGGAGATGTTCACGACTCCTCCAAGTCAAGCCATGTGCTTCAAAACCATGCACATCTTCCGATGATACCAAAACAAGCGCTTTCGTCCCTTGGCACAGCTCCCATCCATCACTCCACACAACCTCAGACCATGACCTTACACATCCCCCACATGAAAATTTAGGATTTCACCTGTCATGAGTCTTTACTCCCCTTGATTTCAAATATCCCGATGTTCGATCCCACAAAATGACCCATCTAGATCGACGGTCGGATTTTCTTTTATCTTGATAGAAAGGATCATTTCCTTGAACAATCTTAGCCACTCGCTGATCAATATGCACTTTCCCTTTCTTTATGACCCTACTTCCATATGACCATGGGTTGTGATCATGGGCCCAACTCTCAGGCGCGTCACGATTTCATGTTTCGCGAACTCACGTTGTGCTCCATGCTCAAACCTCTGAGTCGCGAAATCACAATCTCTTGGATCAGGTGCCACATGTCCCCTTTGATCGAACGGCCCAGATGAATATCGACATTTTGGTATCTCAGACCCTTAGGACCTTGGCTATTGGCATTTCAGGACCTCGGCTATCAACATTTCTCACTTGATCTTTTTCGAAGCAACATTCTCCAAGATTATCCTGCGCCACATGTCCTTCTGTAATGGATGACCCAAATCGCTTCGTGACTTCCCATTTCACGAGTCCTCATGACTCTACCCTTTGAATTTTTTGCTCCATGAGTCAGTGAAATGTTGATCTGTTGGCACATATTCCCCGCCTTCATACACCCCAACTTTGGATAAAATGCATATGGTGGGTTTTTAAACCCCTTTTCTCGCATTTTCTCCACTCAAGGGCCAAATCCTTAGGGAAAACACCCCCTTACAATTATATGTGATAACACATACTCTGTGAATTTCTCAAACACCTCTCATGCTCATATCATATGACATGTGGCTCCACTATCTATCAACCATGCACCATCTGATATAGTTCCCAAGGAAGTGTGGGAAACAAGTAAGTAATATGTTTTTTCAAACTTATTGCAAAATTCATCCACTTGAGTCTTTTTTGTTGCAACTACCTCTAGTTGCACTTTGTTCCTACACTTATCCCTGTTCGGACATTGACCTGCATAATGTCCAAACTTGTGACATGCAAAGCACTTGAATTTTCTCATGTCCTTGTTCTTCTTCTTTCCATCTTGAGTGATAGTGCAACATACCCAACCACCCACAGGCTAGGCAAGCTACCTCAGAACTTGCTTATAAACTAATTTCAAATTATGACAAATTTTTAATTAATAAATATGCATTAAATATTCACATGTAGAGATCAATATTCATGCTACAACATAAAATAAAGGAACCATATTTCATGCACAAAAATAACTAGAAAGCATGCATATTATATATATTAATTTCATAGATAAATAAATACACAACGGAAATAAATATACAGGTCAATGAAACCATAATAGAGATAACTTATCTTTAATGAAATTAATCACCAATTGGATGCAAACCAAGGATGTTCCACTGAACCGTAGACATTGGTGTTCCAAGTATCAATAGCAATGTCACCCTGGAGGCAGGGATATGAATCCACACAGACAATTCCAGGGTGTCACTTAGCTTCCCAACCTAGTGAGCACTCAATCTCTCACAAGCTTCTCAACACACACAACAGTCTGAATTACACCATCTCTCTTCTATCCAGCCTACACAACCCAAGGGAATGGACCCCCTTCTATGCCACATAGTACCTTGGGCTATCCAACTCCTTCCAGGGCTTCAGTGCATCTGTTCAAGAATATCCATGCTAGGACTCTCAGGATTCACAGTTGTGAGCAAAACTTAACACATGCCAAAGAATTTAATACATGTAGGCATTAATTCATGGTTGGAATACACCAACAATCATTACAACCAACAAAACCATGGCTCATCTCCAACAATTCATTTTTCTTTCCCAAGACAAGATCCAAAATGAATCAGGAATGAAGAGTAGATTAAAGAATGAATGGAGAGAGAACATTATGAAAGGTGTGAACAATAAACAATGAACAATGAGTGAGTGAACCCCAAAACAAACCAAAGATGAGTTTATATATTTATTGGAATTGTAGAACCACATGGCCTTCCCCCAAGAAGCTCATGTAACCAATATTCTCCATTAAAAATAAAAATGGGTAAATAAAATATAAAATAAATACTTATCCTCTCAAGCCCCCTCTCTTGTGGAATCATACCCCCCTATAACTTGTTTCCTTGTCCGTCTAGTAGCCAATGATGTATTTATTATTACGAATGATCAAAACATTACATTTCCTAGGCACACTGGTCTCTTTTATTTTTTTGGGCACTCTGGCCTTTCATAAATTAAAAAAATACATTATTTAATGTGGGGCTCAAAATAGGGGTATTATAGATAGACTCTCCACTGACAATCTTCCTAAAATTTTCCTTCCTTTCCTGTATGGAAAGATCAAGTTTCTCATCATGGCTACTCTTCAAATCATTCCTAGAATCTAACCGAGTGTCCTCCTTAACACAATAAGTCCATAGTATATCAAGCCCTGACATTATCTCTCATGCACAGATCCCTTTCAAAAGAGGTTCCCAATACTTGGGAACACCTCTCAATGCTACATTCACCAACTCAACATATTGTACTATCTCGCCAATGGCTGCAAGTTGATCTTTGATATGTGTAATATTCATAATATAGTTCACAATTGTGTCCTCACTAGACATCTATACAACTTGAAGTTCATGCTTCAAATGTAGCAACCTTCCTGTATTCATTTCTTGGTATAGACTCACCAAAGAATCATACATTTCCTTTGTATATTTATTCTAAGAATCGTGTGGAATCAAGTGATCCTTTGTGGATTCTAGAAACACTCGCATGGCCTTTACTTCCTTCTTCTTGTAAGCTTCCAATTACTGCAGATTAGTAGGACTTGAAACCATAGGCTCAACATACTCTTTGAGATTATTCTCCTCCAATAGAAGAATAATACTTGCCTTCCAATCCTGAAGGTTTTTTTCCCCTTCCAATATCTCCTCAATCTTCAATGTGTTCACCATCTCCAAGATCTGATTTGATAACTCTCTATTGAAATTTCAATTTCCCTAAAATTTGTCCTTTAGTTTCCCTTGTTGGTTATCAACCTATTTGACAGCTTTATTACCCTATATTACCCTCTATCTGACCCTATTTTACCTATGCTATGTGTATATAATTGACCGTTTCCTCCATAAATACACTTGATGACCTTGTTCATGTGCATGGAGAGGTAACTTATGATTAAGGCATGATTTGTTTAGTTTTATTGAGTTAATTCAATTAAATGTTTGATTTTGTATGATCTTAATCATTTGAATCTTAAGCAGTTTTGATCTAGTACCAAGTTTGTTCCAATACCAAAAGCTCCACCTATTCCGGTACTATCTGCTCAACGTTATTCCAGTACCCACACAACAATGCATCTAGTACTAGCACAATTCAACATCCTTTCTGATACCAGAACACTCTGAGCTACTCTGGTACCAAGTCTTGCACCCATTCTGGTACTGCTTGTGCACCTAATCTGGTACTCAGGGTTGTGACTGTGTGTATTTTGGTATTAAACCCCTACCTACAGGATTCTGGTACCAACATTTCGGTACTGGATTTTCACCTCGATTTTCAGGACAATAATGATAAATATCAAAATTTGGGGACATGGGTTTTGTCTAAAGAGGCATTTTCATGTGGAGTAATGGTCTAGAATCCCCATATAGCACATTTGTGGACCTCCAACTTAGGGGGGATGATTCAGCCTAAAATCGTCAAATATTTCTAAACTACCATATTATGCCTTGCTTTTTGTGCATATGGAAGCATATCTTACAAAACAATCAAATGGGTTTTTACAAAATCTATCTGGCTACAAAACCCATAAATCGTTTCTCAAAATTCACAATGGATAGAGAGATATTGAAGGAGCGTTAACCCAAATTTGAAATATTTGGTGAAAAACCCAGATTTTGTGCATAAACAGTTTGAATGAATTCTGAGTTGGGGGATTTGTTATGATCTATCCCCATTGAATTTCCTTGTATAAATATAAAGGAAGGAGTACTGAGAAAAAGATAATTGTTATGTTGTAATACTTGTTCTTGAAGGAGAAGAATTATTGTGTTGCAAATTGGATTTATGAACCAACTCCTTTTGTAAATTTATTTGTTGAAGATCAATGGAAGTTTGAATTCAATGATCCTATGTGTCTCTTAGAATTTAGCATATTATGATCTAAAATCTTCCATTTTCGCATCGACAAGGGCCCACCAATCCATACTGGTAAGATCATTGTAAATTATTAGTATAGATTTATATTTCCTCTACTTGTTGTTTTGATTTCATTTTTTATCTCACTATTAGAATTGATTGCACAGTGTGGCAGTACAGGAACAATTGAGAGTCCATAATTCACATTACATAATCCAACAAATGCAACATCTCATTAAAACTTATGATTCATGTGTAGAAACGAATTAATTTTCCAGAATTGAAAGATTGTAAGATTGAATTAAATTTTTGTTTGTGATGCATCAATTGATTTTGAAGAGTGTGCAGAATTAGATAAGAATTTCTTACAAGTTTGAAGTGAGTTGTTACATGAAATGAGATCATACTTCATCTCTCACCTTCATGCAACATATAATGAATTATCTCAATCATATTGATTGTTTCTTGTATTAAATAAGGTTTGATTGGAATTGATAGGGTTATGTTTGGCTTCTTTTCAAGAGTAAATAGAGTGCATTATCAACTATTATGTGAATTTGATTGCTACAGGAAGCAAGATCTAGGTTCATCTCTCCATTTCATGAGGCTCTAATGAACAAACTTTTCATCTAAGCAAGAGCCTTTTCAATTGAGTGTTTGTTTGAGAGTTTTACTATGAGATTTATCTTCTAGGTTTGAAGTTGTGTGAAGCATTTAGATATTCCAAAAATAGTATTTTTTTTATTGAATGTTTCTTCTTTATGCAATATTCATCAGACATAGGAACCTATTTTTTATCAGCACATATAGTGCATCAACTCTACTGAGTACGAAT
>WSFP011472125.1:0-17557 GCA_009831015.1 Picea engelmannii
CCCCAAATTTCCTTATGATCCTGCATGGTCCAATTTTCTTCATCTTCAGTTTGTTATATGTTCCCCTTGGGAACCTTTCCTTCCTCAAATGTGCAAGAATCAAATCACCAACTTCAAATTGAAGTTCTCTCCTGTGTTGATTTTCTCTGCGCTTATACTCCTGGCCTGAATTCTGCAATCGCCTCTTCACTTGGTTGTGAAGTTCCTTCATTGCCTCTGCAAAATCTTCTGCACTAGCACTTCTAGTTTCATCCTGTTCTGAATCTTTCATTTTAGAAACTTCCCTGGGTTGCATTCCATAAACAACCTGAAATGGACTCTGCCCTGTGCTTCTATTGATCAAATCATTATAAGCAAATTCCGCCTATGGCAGAATGTGATCCCACTGACTATGATGTTCAGTCACTAGGCTCCTTAGTAAATCTACTAAGATTTTGTTCACAACTTCTATTTTCCCATCCATCTAAGAATGATAAGCTGAGATAAATGACAAATTTTTCCCCAAATTCTTCCATAAAGTCGTCTAGAAATGTCCCATGAACTTGGTGTCTCGATCTGAAACTACACTCCTTGGTAAGTCGTGAAGTCTAGCAACTTCTTTGAAAAACAGGTTCACAATGTGAGTTGCGTCGCTGGTTTTCTGACATGGTATAAAGTGTGCCATTTTAGAAAATCTGTCTACCACCACAAAGATTGAATCAGACCCTCTTTGTGTTCTTGGCAATCCCAACACAAAATCCATGCTCACTGCATCCCTTGACCTCTCTGGTATGGGTAATGACTGATATAATCCCGTGTTCTGTTTCCTTCCCTTTCTATGCTGACAAATTCTGCATCTGTCCACGAATATTTTGACATCTTCTCTCATCCCTGGCCAAAAATATGATCCATTCAACTTCGAGAACGTCTTATCATGACTGAAGTGTCCGACCAATCCTCCACTATTCTTTTCTTTCAGCAGATTCTCCCTCATGGAGCATTTTGGAATGCACAGTTGATTACCTCTGAATAATAATCCATCTTGGATCATATATTCAGCCCATTGAATCCTATCTCCGAGAACTGGATTCTCAGATGCCTCATACGCCTCTTTGAAATCTAGATCATCTATTTACATATCCTTGAGGTTATCAAAACCAAAAGTTCTGACTCTGAACTCTTGCACCAGTAAACATTTCCTGCTCAAAGCATCAACAACTTTGTTAGCAGTTCCTGAAATATGTTTAATTACAAAATTAAAATTATGCATGTATTCAACCCATTTTGCATGCTTCTGGTTCAATTTATCCTGCTGAGTTACAAATTGTAAGGCATGATTATCACTATACAAAACAAACTCTTTAGGGATCAACTAGTGCCTCCACTTTTTTAGTGCCTGTATGACCACATAAAACTCTTTTTCATACGTGGAGTACTTAACCTTCACTTCATTCAGTTTCTCACTGAAGTATGCGACTGGCCTGTCATCTTGACCCAAAACCGCTCCAATTGAAAAACTACTAGCGTCACACCTGACCTGAAACATCTTACTGAAATCCGGCAACACCAAAATTGGTTGTTCAATAATCTTCCTTTTTAACAAATTGAAGCTTTTCTCTGCTTCTTCTGTCCAGTGAAAAGATTTATATCTTTTCTTCACTGTGTCCTTCATTGGTGCGCTAATTCCACTGAAATTCCTGATGAATTTTTTGTAGAAACTAGCCAATCCATGAAAACTTTGAACTTCAAAGATACTCTTTGGCGATGGCCAATTCTTAATCACCTCCACTTTATCTGGATCCATTTTCAACTTATCTACAGAAAAAACAAAACCCAAATAAATGAGCTCTGTCTTCATGAATGAGGATTTCTTCATATTTATCAACAACTTCTCTTGCTGTAGCTTCTGAATCACTGTAGCCAAATGTTTTATATGCTCTGCCTCTATTTTACTAAAAATCAGTATGTCATCAAGATACACAATGAAATTTTTTTCGATGAAATCCTTCAGGACTTCATTCATCAATCTCATGAAGGTACTTGGCGCATTTGTTAAGCCAAATGAAATAACAAGCCATTCATACAACCCTTCGTTAGTCTTGAAGGATGTCTTCCATTCATCACCTTCTCTCATATGAATCTGATGATAACCACTTTTCAAATCAATCTTCAAAAAAAAAATTGC
The DNA here is from genome assembly GCA_009831015.1 of Picea engelmannii. NCBI lineage: Eukaryota > Viridiplantae > Streptophyta > Pinopsida > Pinales > Pinaceae > Picea > Picea engelmannii. The sequence continues at coordinate 2,165 of WSFP011472125.1, forward strand.
CCAACTCAAACAATCCATCAAATCATCCATCCTTGGCAATGGGAATCTATACCTGATGGTAATCTTGTTAATTGATCTTGAGTCTGTACACATCCTCCAGCCTCCATCTTTCTTTGGACTGAGCACTGTCGGAACAACACATGGACTCAAGCTTTCTCTAACCAACCCTTTGTCCATTAAATCTTGGACCTGTCTTTTGACCTCTTCATTCTCTTGCAGTGTCAATCTGTACGTTGCTTTGTTTGGTAAACTAGCTCCAGGTATGAGATCAATGTGATGACTTATACTTCTGATCGGTGGCAATGAATGAGGTAGTTCATCCACTGCTATATCAACAAATTCCTCCAGTAACTTCTGGATTTCCTCTGGTAAATCATCCACCCTCGTATTGGTTAAAAAAATTCTAGGCTTTCTAACCACAATGAATTGTGGATCTTTCTTCTTCTTAACCTCCTTAAGAAGTTCCTTCCCACTCATGAGAAGTACAATGCTGCTTACCTCTATTGTGAGTTCTTTATCCTTGATTGGCAACAACATGTGAGTTCTCCCATTCTTCTTCAGGGTGTATGTGTTCTTTCTCCCATCATGAACCACATTCTTGTCATATTTCCATTGTCTACCCAGCAATAGATGACAAACATCCATGGGAATGACATCACACAATATCTTATCGTTATATCCTTCTATTTTGAATTCAACTAAACATTGATTAGTGACATTTACCTGATGTCCTTTTTGTAGCCATGAAACTCTGTATGGACTTGGATGTTCAATAGTCTCCAGCTCCATCTTTTCTACCATCTCTATAGAAACGAGATTGTCTGTGCTACCACTATCCACGATGACCTTGCATACCCTGTCTTTGGTCTTGCAAGCAGTCCGAAAAAGACTGTTCCTTTGCACTGGATTCTCCACCTCCTTTTCTGGCGTTAAGAGAACCTTCCTCATCGCCAGTGATCTTCCACCTTCAACATCTTCTGCCTCAACATTCCATCTCTGTGCTTCGACAATGTGAGTCTCACCACCTTCTTTCTTCTTATCTAGACATTCATAAGATTTATGCCCATTCTTTCCACACATGAAGCATTTTATTACTCCACCTCTGCCTCTTCCTCTTCCTCTAGTGCGAGGAAAAGTGTTGTTATTAGCATACTGTCCTCTCGGTTCGGCATACTGCCCTCTCTGTGAGTTTCCACCTCTCTCATTTGGAGGTTGAGGTTTCTTCCACTCTCCATTAGGCTTCTGATTCCTATCTTGGACAATTGTTTGGCCTCTGGTCTAACTTCTTCCTCGTCCTCTTTGACCCTGCTTTCGGCTCAACTTCTCTTCAACCTTTAGAGCCATCTGATAAGCATCTTCCACCATTCTAATGGTCATCATGCTCATCTCATACTAAAATGTTGTATCTTAGACCATTCATATACCTAGAAACCTTTTCATCATCACTTTCGCGATGACCTGCTCTGATGTTCAGTTTGTAGAACTCTTCAGTATACTCTTTCACTGACATCAGCTTTTGTCTCAAATTCTGCATTCTTCGAAACAGAGTAATTTGATAACCCTTCGGTATGAATTTTTCTTTCATCTTCACAATAATTCTATCCCAACTCTTGATTTTCTGCTTGCCTTTGCAGCGTCTGTCAGCTTGTAGTTTATCCCACAACAATGTTGCATGTCCTTTAAGTCTTGTGATAGCATGTTTGACCTTCTTGTCTTCCTCGACATCTTCATAGTCAAAATATGTGTCCAGAGATCTAATCCAGTCTAGAAGCTCTTCAACATCCAGGTTTCCTTCATATACTGGAATGTCCATTTTTTCTCTAGCACCTATCCTTGCAACAACCCTGAATAGGAATTCTTATGCTACATCTTCGACTGCAACTTCTTCTCCTCCATGTCCAGCTTCATCTTCACTTTTAGACTCACTGATATCTCCAACACCGACTGCACGCCTCTGTGCTAATTCCATGGCATCCAACCTAGCACGCATTTCATGCATCTCTCTTGGCCCTGGTGGCTAAGGTAATTGCCTACCCCTTCTTCTTGGCATTTCCCTTTCCTCTGGTGAATCGGGTGTTTTCCTGTCTCTTCTTCTCGGCAGCATGGCTGAAAATATTTCTTTTCCCTGCTACAAAAAGCAAAGAAAATGTTTCTATGCTTTGATACTATGTTTGACGCCGACACCCTTCTCCAGACCCGCAGGTCGGGATCCTCACAGGATATTTTCTTTTTGGCCCCCCTAAGAGCTCAATTGACTCTTCTATTTCCCCTTCGGGAAATCAACCCACAACAAACATTGAGGAAATTTCCTCTTTTAATTCAGGATATAAGATTTCACAATTTTGTGAATCCTTTGGTCAAGTGTCTTACCTCTTTGACCTCCAAACCCCGAAATGTCAAAATGATAAGGTTCCACTTCCAAGGAGATCAACGACTGTGGACCTTTCCTCGATCCAACGGTCAACGCAATTTCGCGTATCGGGAGTCCGATACGTCAAGCTCAAACCCTATATCCTCTCCACCTTCCGATCTTCGAAGTTTCGAAATGTCAAACTATGACACGCTAACAAATGCTAGCCCCACAACAGAACTTTCCACCTTTTTGAAATTTTGCACTTCATGATTTCGCGAATCCTGATGCCAAGCTCTCGGTTCTCCAATCCATGAAACCCAAAAAATAGTCAACGGATTTTGACTCCACCTGACAACAAGTACGCACACCTTGCACGGATTCTATGCCTGACTCACACTTCTTCGGAAAATGAGGACAACGTTCTCCCTCCTGAGATTTCAGAGATGAACTCTGAACCCGTCAATGAACTCCTTGTGGATGCTTCACTGCACTCCTTGCAGGAACTTTTACTCAAGAAGAGAAACAATTGAAACTCATTTCCTTACTCTTTTAGACTTCAAACTCCAAATAAGAAATCATACATACACAACATAACAACAAATGTACAACAGAAAGAGTAAAACAACCATGAGCATAACATTCAACATGTATACATAGAAAGTAATAGAACACCACGAGTCTGAATCAAAGCTTCATATATTAATCACAGAACTTCTATACATGGGATCTTCTACACATCTCTCTCCTTCTTCTCTTCTCTATGCTCTATGCTCAATTGATAATGCTAATGTTACAATGATACAAGATGAGAGTGTCTATAGTCGTTTTCCCTCCAGCTCCTAAAATTGTCTAATCTAAAATTTAAATCTACCTACTTACATTAACTGCCTATAAATGTCTCTACACCTTACAGATGAGAGGAGATCACTCAAGATCTATTTAAAATATGGAAGTACGCACTCTCTTAAATATTACATTAATGTTTCAAAACATTTCAAAAAATGTGCGCTGGTGCTTTCCAGCTGTCTTCCATCTTCGTGCTTGCTTGCTGCTTGCGATGCTCCTGCATCATACTCCCTTGCTTGAAATTTTTCATGAACTCCTGTTCATGAGATCTTGCACAGTCTATCCATGCTTTTGAATTTCTGTTTTATTCTCCCAGCTGGTATCTTCAACTAGATGTCCCTTCCATTTGACCAAGTATTCGAAATATTCTTTTCTCCTGGTCCTCTTGCTTACTCGCTTGTCAAGTATACTCTCCATCTGTGGCTTTTCAGCTACAGGCATTTTTTTAGACCACTGAACCTTTGTCTGTTCACTATCTGCTCCTGCTTCTCCAGCTTTGTAAGGGTACAAATCTGAGATGTTGAATATCGGTGAAATTCCAATCCCATCGGGTAATTCAATCTCATATGCATTTGCCCCAAATTTCCTTATGATCCTGCATGGTCCCATTTTCTTCATCTTCAGTTTGTTATATGTTCTCCTTGGGAACCTTTCCTTCCTCAGATGTGCAAGAATCAAATCACCAACTTCAAATTGAAGTTCTCTCCTGTGTTGATTTCCTCTGCGCTTATACTCCTGGCCTGAATTCTGCAATCGCCTCTTCACTTGGTTGTGAAGTTCCTTCATTGCCTCCGCAAAATCTTCTGCACTAGCACTTCTAGTTTCATCCTGTTCTGAATATTTCAATTCAAAAAATCCCCTGGGTTGCATTCCATAAACAACCTGAAATGGACTCTACCCTGTGCTTCTATTGATTGAATCATTATAAGCAAATTCCGCCTGTGGCAGAATGTGATCCCACTAACTATGATGTTCAGTCACTAGGCTCCTTAGTAAATCTACTAAGATTTTGTTCACAACTTCTGTTTTCCCATCCATCTGAGAATGATAAGCTGAGCTAAATGACAAATTTGTCCCCAACTTCTTCCATAAATTCCTCCAGAAATGTCCCATGAACTTGGTGTCTCGATCTGAAACTACACTCCTTGGTAAGCCGTGAAGTCTGGAAACTTCTTTGAAAAATAGGTTCGCAATGTGAGTTGCGTCACTGGTTTTCTGACATGGTATAAAGTGTGCCATTTTAGAAAATATGTCTACCACCACAAAGATTGAATCAGACCCTGTTTGTGTTCTTGGCAATCTCAACAAAAAATCCATGCTCATTGCATCCCACGACCTCTCTTGTATGGGTAACGACTGATATAATCCTTTGTTTTGTTTCCTTCCCTTTCTGTGCTGACAAATTCTGCATCTGTCCACGAATATTTTGACATCTTCTCTCATCCCTGGCCAAAAATATGAGCCATTCAACTTCGAGAATGTCTTATCATGACCGAAGTGTTCAGCCAATCCTCCACTATTCTTTTCTTTCAGCAGATTCTCCCTCATGGAGCATTTTGGAATGCACAGTTGATTACCTCTAAATAATAATCCATCTTGGATCATATATTCAGCCCATTGAATCCTATCTCTGAGAACTGGATTCTCAGATGCCTCATATGCCTCTTTGAAATCTGGATCATCTCTGTACATATCCTTGAGGTTATCAAAAACCAAAGTTCTGACTCTGAACTCCTGCAACAATAAACATTTTCTGCTCAAAGCATCAACAACTTTGTTAGCAGTTCCTGAAATATGTTTAATTACAAAAGTAAAATTATGCATGTATTCAACCCATTTTGCATGCTTCTGGTTCAATTTATCTTGCTGAGTTACAAATTGTAAGGCATGATTATCACTATACAAAACAAACTATTTAGGGATCAAGTAGTGCCTCCACTTTTTTAGTGCCTGTATGATCGCATAAAAATCTTTGTCATACGTGGAGTACTTAACCTTCGCCTCATTCAGTTTCTCACTGAAGTATGTGACTGGCCTGTCATCTTGACTCAAAACCGCTCCAATTGAAAAACCACTAGCGTCACACCTGACCTGAAACGTCTTACTGAAATATGGCAACACCAAAATTGGTTGTTCAATAATCTTCCTTTTTAACAAATTGAAGCTTTTCTCTGCTTCTTCTTTCCAGTGAAAAGATTTATGTCTTTTCTTAACTGTGTCCATCATTGGTGCGCTAATTCCACTGAAATTTATGATGAATTTTTTGTAGAAACTAGCCAATCCATGAAAAATTTGAACTTCAAAGATACTCTTTGGCGATGGCCAATTCTTAATCACCTCCACTTTATCTGGATCCATTTTCAACTTATCTACAGAAATAACAAAACCCAAATAAATGAGCTCTGTCTTCATGAATGAGGATTTCTTCATATTTATCAGCAACTTCTCTTGCTGTAGCTTCTGCATCACTGTAGCCAAATGTTTTAGATGCTCTGCCTCTGTTTTACTAAAAATCAGTATGTCATCAAGATACACAATGAAATTTTTTTCGATGAAATCCTGCAGGAATTCATTCATCAATCTCATGAAGGTACTTGGCGCGTTTGTTAAGCCAAATGACATAACAAGACATTCATACAACCCTTCGTTAGTCTTGAAGGCTATCTTCCATTCATCACCTTCTCTCATACAAATTTGATGATAACCACTTTTCAAATCAATCTTCGAAAAAAGAAATTCCCAACTCAAACAATCCATCCTTGGCAATGGGAATCTATACCTGATGGTAATCTTGTTAATTGCTCTTGAGTCTGTACACATCCTCCAGCCTCCATCTTTCTTTGGACTGAGCACTGTCGGAAAAACACATGGACTCAAGCTTACTCTAACCAACCCTTTGTCCATTAAATCTTGGACCTATCTTTTGACCTCTTCATTCTCCTGTAGTGTCAATCTGTACGCTTCTTTGTTTGGTAAACTAGCTCCAGGTATGAGATCAATGTGATGACTTGTAATTCTGATCAGTGGCAATGAATGAGGTAGTTCATCCACTGATATATCAACAAATTCCTCCAGTAACTTCTCGATTTCCTCTGGTAAATCATTCACCCTCGTCTTGGTTAAAACAATTCTAGGCTTTCTAACCACAATGAATTGTGGATCTTTCTTCTTCTTAACCTCCTTAAGAAGTTCCTTCCCACTCATGAGAAGTACAATGTTGCTTACCTCTATTGTGACTTCTTTATCCTTGATTGGAAACAACATGTGAGTTCTCCCATTCTTCTCCAGGGTGTATGTGTTCTTTCTCCCATCATGAACCACATTCCTGTCATATTGCCATTGTCTACCCAACAATAGATGACAAACATCCATGGGAATGACATCACACAATATCTTATCGTTATATCCTCCTATTTTGAATTCAACTAAACATTGTTTAGTCTCATTTACCTGATGTCCTTTTTGTAGCCATGAAACTCTGTATGGACTTGGATGTTCAATAGTCTCCAGCTCCAGATTTTCTACCATCTCTATAGAAATGAGATTGTCTGTGCTACCACTGTGCACGATGAACTTGCATACCCTGTCTTTGGTCTTGCAAGCAGTCCGAAAAAAACTGTTCCTTTGCACTGGATTCTCCGCCTCCTTTTCTGGCGTTAAGAGAACCTTCCTCATCACCAATGATCTTCCACCTTCAGCATCTTCTGCCTCAAAATTCCATCTCTGTACTTCAACAATGTGAGTCTCACCACCTTCTTTATTCTTATCTAGACATTCATAAGATTTATGCCCATTCTTTCCACACATGAAGCATTTTATTACTCCACCTCTGCCTCTTCCTCTTCCTCTAGTGCGAGGAAAAGTGTTGTTATTAGATTATTGTCCTCTTTGATCAGCATACTGCCCTCTCTGTGTGTTTCCACCTCTCTCATTTTGAGGTTGAGGTTTCTTCCACTCACCCTTAGGCTTCTGATTCCTATCTTGGACAATTGTTTTGCCTCTGGGCTAACTTCTGCCTCGTCCTCTTTGACCCTGCTTTCAGCTCAGCTTCTCTTTAACCTTTAGAGCCATCTGATAAACATCTTCGACCGTTCGAATTGTCATCATGCTCATATCATCCTGAATGTTGTATCTTAGACCATTCATGTACCTAGAAACCTTTTCATCATCACTTTCGCGATGACCTGCTCTGATGTTCAGTTTGTAGAACTCTTCAGTATACTCTTTCACTGACATCAGCTTCTGTCTCAAATTCTGCATTCTTCGAAACAGAGTAATTTGATAACCCTTGGGTATGAATTTTTCTTTCATCTTCACAATAATTCTATCCCAACTCTTGATTTTCTGCTTTCCTTTGCAGCGCCTGTCAGCTTGTAGTTCTTCCCACAACAATGCTTCATGTCCTTTAAGTCTTGTGACAGCATGTTTGACCTTCTTGTCTTCCTCGACATATTCATAATCAAAATACGTGTCCAAATCTCTAATCCAATCTAGAAGCTCTTCAAAATCCAGGTTTCCTTCATATACTAGAATGTCCATTTTTTCTCTAGCACCTATCCTTGCAACAACCATGAATAGGCAATCTTCTGCTGCATCTTCGACTGCAACTTCTTCTCCTCCATGTCCAGCTTCATCTTCACTTTTAGACTCACTGATATCTCCAACACCGACTGCACGCCTCTGTGATAATTCCATGGCATCCAACCTAGCACACATTTCAGGCATCTCTCTTGTCCCTGGTGGCTAAGGTAATTGCCTACCCCTTCTTCTTGGCATTTCCCTTTCCTCTGGTGAATCGGGTGTTTGCATGTCTCTTCTTCTCGGTGGCATGGCTGAAAATATTTCTTTTCCCTGCTACAGAAAGCAAAGAAAATTTTCCTATGATTTGATACTAGATTTGACGCAGACCCCTTTCTCCAGACCCACAGGTTGGGATCCGCACAGGATCTTTTATTTTTGGCCCCCCTGAGAGCTCAATTGATTCTTCTATTTCCCCTCCGGGAAATCAACCCACAACAAACATTGAGGAAATTTCCTCTTTTAATTCAGGATATCGGATTTCGCGATTTTGTCAATCCTTTGGTCGAGTGTCTTACCTCTTTGACCTCCGAACCCCGAAATGATGAAATGCTAAGGTTCCACTTCCAAGGATATAAATGGCTGTGGACCTTTCCTCGATCCAACGATCAACGCAATTTCGCGTATCGGGAGTTTGATACGTCAATATCGAACCCTATATCCTCTCCACCTTCCGATCTCCAAAGTTCCGAAATGCCGAACTCCGACACGCTAACAAATGCTAGCATCACAATGGAACTTTCCACCTTTTTGAAATTTCACACTTCAAGATTTCGCGAATCCTGATGCCAAGCTCTTAGTTCTCCAATCCACGAAACCCAAAAAATAGTCAACAGAGTTTGACTCCACCTGACAACAAGTGCACACACCTTGCAAGGATTCTATGCCTGACTCACACTTCTTTGGAAAATGAGTACAACGTTCTTCCCCTTGAGCTTTCAGAGATGAACTCTGAACCCGTCAATGCACAAGGACGATTCACTGCACTCCTTGCAGGAACTTTTACTCAAGAAGAGAAACAATTGAAACTCATTTCCTTACTCTCTTAGACTTCAAACTCTAAATACGAAATCATACATACACAACATAACAACAAATGTACAACAGAAAGAGTAAAACAACCATGAGCATAACATTCAACATGTATACATAGAAAGCATTAGAACACCACGAGTCTGAATCAAAGCTTCATATATTAATCATAGAACTTCTATACATGGGCTCTTCTACACATCTCTCTGCTTCTTATCTTCTCTATGCTCTATGCTCAATTGATAATGCTAATGTTACAATAATACAAGATGAGAGTGTCTATAGTTGTTTTTCCTCCAGCTCCTAAAACTGTCTAATCTAAAATTTAAATCTACCTACTTACATTAACTGCCTATAAATGTCTCTACACCTTACATATGAGAGCATATCACTCAAGATCTATTTACAATATGGAAGTACGCACTCTCTTAACTATTACATTAATGTTTCGAAACATTTCAAAAAATGTGCGCTGGTGCTTTCCAACTGTCTTCCATCTTCACGCTTGCTTGCTGCTTGCGATGCTCCTGCATCATACTCCCTTGCTTGAAAATTTTCATGAACTCCTGTTCATGAGATCTTGCACAGTCTGCCCATGCTTTTGAAATTCTATTTCATTCTCCCAGCTGGCATCTTCAACTGAATGTCCCTTCCATTCGACCAAGTATTTGAAATATTCTTTTCTTCTGGTCCTCTTACTGACTCGCTTGTCAAGTATACTCTCCATCTATGGATTTTCAGCTACAGGCATTTGTTTAGACCACTGAACCTTTGTCTGTTCACTGTATGCTCCTGCTTCTCCAGCTTTGTAAGGGTACAAATCTGAGATGTTGAATATCGGTGAAATTCCGATCCCATCAGGTAATTCAATCTCATATGCATTTGCCCCAAATTTCCTTATGATCCTGCATGGTCCAATTTTATTCATCTTCAGTTTGTTATATGTTCCCCTTGGGAACCTTTCCTTCCTCAGATGTGCAAGAATCAAATCACCAACTTCAAATTGAAGTTCTCTCCTGTGTTGATTTTCTCTGCACTTATACTCCTGGCTTGCATTCTGCAATCGCCTCTTCATTTGGTTGTGAAGTTCCTTCATTGCCTCTGCAAAATCTTCTGCACTAGCACTTCTAGCTTCATCCTGTTCTAAATCTTTCAGTTCAGAAACTCCCCTGGGTTGCATTCCATAAACAACCTGAAATGGACTCTGCCCTATGCTTCTATTGATCGAATCATTATAAGAAAATTCCGCCTGTGGCAGAATGTGATCCCACTGACTGTGATGTTTAGTCACTAGGATCCTTAGTAAATCTACTAAGATTTAGTTCACAACTTCTGTTTGCCCATCCATCTGAGGATGATAAGATGAGCTAAATGAAAAAAAATTCCCCAACTTCTTCCATAAAGTCCTCCAGAAATGTCCCACGAACTTGGTGTCTCGATCTGAAACTACACTCCTTGGTAAGCCGTGAAGTCTGACAATTTCTTTGAAAAATAGGTTCGCAATGTGAGTTGCGTCACTGGTTTTCTGACATGGTATAAAGTGTGTCATTGTAGAATATCTTTCTACCACCACAAGGATTGAATCAGGCCCTCTTTGTGTTCTTGGCAATCCCAACACAAAATCCATGCTCACTGCATCCCATGACCTCTCTGGTATGGGTAACGACTGATATAATCCTGTGTTCTGTTTCCTTCCCTTTCTGTGCTGACAAATTTTGCATCTGTCCACGAATATTTTGACATCTGCTCTCATTGCTAGCCAAAAATATGAGCCATTCAACTTCAAGATTGTCTTATCATGACCGAAGTGTCCGGTCAATCCTCCACTGTTCTTTTCTTTCAGCAGATTCTCCCTCATGGAGCATTTTGGAATACACAGTTGATTACCTCTGAATAATAATCCATCTTGGATCATATATTCATCCCATTGACTCCTATCTCTGAGAACTGGATTCTCAGATGCCTCATACACCTCTTTGAAATCTGGATCATCTCTGTACATATCCTTGAGGTTATCAAAACCCAAAGTTCTGACTCTGAACTCCTGCAGTAGTAAACATTTCCTGCTCAAAGCATCAACAACTTTGTTAGCAGTTCCTGAAATATGTTTAATTACAAAAGTAAAATTCTGCATGTATTCAACCCATTTTGCATGCTTCTGGTTCAATTTATCTTGCTGAGTTACAAATTGTAAGCCATGATTATCACTATACAAAATGAACTCTTTAGGGATCAAGTAGTGCCTCCACTTTTTTAGTGCCTGTATGACTGCATAAAACTCTTTGTCGTACGTGGATTACTTAACCTTCACCTCATTCAGTTTCTCACTGAAGTATGCGACTGGCCTGTCATCTTGACTCAAAACCGCTCCAATTGAAAAACCACTAGCGTCACACCTGACCTAAAACGTCTTACTGAAATCTGGCAACACCAAAATTGGTTGTTCAGTAATCTTCCTTTTTAACAAATTGAAGCTTTTCTCTGCTTCTTCTATCCAGTGAAAAGATTTATGTCTTTTCTTCACTGTGTCCATCATTGCTGCGCTAATTCCACTGAAATTCCTGATGAATTTTTTGTAGAAACTAGCCAATCCATGAAAACTTCGAACTTCAAAGATACTCTTTGGCTATGGCCAATTCTTAATCACCTCCACTTTATCTGGATCCATTTTCAACTTATCTACAGAAATAACAAAACCCAAATAAATGAGCTCTGTCTTCATGAATGAGGATTTCTTCATATTTATCAGCAACTTCTCTTGTTGTAGCCTCTGCATCACTGTAGCCAAATCTTTTAGATGCTCTGCCTCTGTTTTACTAAAAATTAGTATGTCATCAAGATACACAATGACAAATTTTTCGATGAAATACTTTAGGACTTCATTCATCAATCTCATGAAGGTACTTGGCGCGTTTGTTAAGCCAAATGACATAACAAGCCATTCATACAACCCTTCATTAGTCTTGAAGGTTGTCTTCCATTCATCACCTTCTCTCATACGAATTTGATGATAACCACTTTTCAAATCAATATTCGAAAAAAATTTTGCCCCACTCAAACAATCCATCAAATCATCCATCCTTGCCAATGGGAATCTATACCTGATGGTAATCTTGTGAATTTCTCATGAGTCTGTACACATCCTCCAGCCTCCATCTTTCTTTGGACTGAGCACTATTGGAACAACACATGGACTCAATCTTTCTCTAACCAACCCTTTGTCCATTAAATCTTGGACCTGTCTTTTGACCTCTCCATTATCCTGTGGTGTCAATCTGTATGCTGCTTCGTTTGGTAAACTAGCTCCAGGTATGAGATCAATGTGATGACTTATACTTCTGATCGGTGGCAACGAATGAGGTAGTTCATCGACTTCTATATCAACAAATTCCTCCAGTAACTTCTGGATTTCCTCTGGTAAATCATCCACCCTCATATTGGTTAAAACAATTCTAGGCTTTCTAACCACAATGAATTGTGGATATTTCTTCTTCTTAACCTCCTTAAGAAGTTCCTTCCCACTCATGAGAAGTACAATGTTTCTTACCTCTATTGTGAGTTCTTTATCCTTGATTGGCAACAACATGTGAGTTCTCCCATTCTTCTCCAGGGTGTATGTGTTCTTTCTCCAATCATGAACTACATTCCTATCATATTGCCATTGTCTACCCAACAATAGATGACAAACATCCATGGGAATGACATCACACAATATCTTCTCGTTATATCCTCCTATTTTGAATTCAACTAAACATTGTTTAGTGACATTTACCTGATGTCCTTTTTGTAGCCATGATACTCTGTATGGACTTGGATGTTCAATAGTCTCCAGCTCCAACTTTTCTACCATCTCTATAGAAATGAGATTGTCTGTGCTACCACTGTCCACGATGACCTTGCATACCCTATATTTGGTCTTACAAGCAGTCTGAAAAAGACTGTTCCTTTGCACTGTATTCTCCGCCTCCTTTTCTGGCGTTAAGAGAACCTTCCTCATCACCAGTGATCTTCCACCTTCAGCATCTTCTGCCTCAACATTCCATCTCTGTGCTTTGACAATGTGAGTCTCACCACCTTATTTCTTCTTATCTGGACATTCATAAGATTTATGCCCATTCTTTCCACACATGAAGCATTTTATTACTCCACCTATGCCTCTTCCTCTTCCTCTAGTGCGAGGAAAAGTGTTGTTATTAGCATACTGTCCTCTCTGTTTGGCATACTACCCTCTCTGTGAGTTTCCACCTCTCGCATTTTGAGTTTGAGGTTTCTTCCACTCTCCCTTAGGCTTTTGATTCCTATCTTGGACAATTGTTTTGCCTCTGGGCTAACTTTTGCCTCGTCCTCTTTGACCCTGCTTTCGGCTCAGCTTCTCTTCAACCTTTAGATCCATCTGATAAGCATCTTCCACCATTCTAATGGTCATCATGCTCATCTCATCCTGAATGTTGTATCTCATACCATTCATCTACCTAGCAACCTTTTCATTATCACTTTCGTGATGACCTGCTTTGATGTTCAGTTTGTAGAACTCTTCAGTATACTCTTTCACTGACATCAACTTCTGTCTCAAATTCTGCATTCTTCAAAACAGAGTAAATTGATAACCCTTGGGTATGAATTTTTCTTTCATCTTCACAATAATTCTATCCCAACTCTTGATTTTCTGCTTGCCTTTGCAACGTCTGTTAGCTTATAGTTCATCCCACCACAATGTTGCATGTCCTTTAAGTCTTGTGATAGCATGTTTTACCTTCTTGTCTTCCTCGACATCTTCATAGTCAAAATACGTGTCCAGAGCTCTAATCCAGTCTAGAAGCTCTTCAACATCCAGGTTTCCTTCATATACTAGAATGTCCATTTTTTCTCTAGCACCTATCCTTGCAACAACCTTGAATAGGCGTTCTTCTGCTGCATGTTCGACTGCAACTTCTTCTCCTCCATGTCCAGCTTCATATTCACTTTTAGAGTCACTGATATCTCCAACACCGACTACACGCCTCTACGCTAATTCCATGGCATCCAACCTAGCACGCATTTCACGCATCTCTCTTTCCCCTGGCGGCTAAGGTAATTGCCTACCCCTTCTTCTTGGCATTTCCCTTTCCTCTGGTGAATCAGGTGTTTGCCTGTCTCTTCTTCTCGGTGGCTTGGCTGAAAATATTTCTTTTCCCTGCTACAAAAAGAAAAGAAAATTTTCCTATGCTTTGATACTAGATTTGACGCAGACCCCCTTCTCCAGACCCACAGGTCGGGATCCACACAAGATCTTTTCTTTTCGGCCCCCCTGAGAGCTCAATTGATTCTTCTGTTTCCCCTTCGAGAAATCAACCCACAACAAACATTGAGGAAATTTCCTCTTTTAATTCAGGATATCGGATTTTGCGATTTTGCGAATCCTTTGGTCGAGTGTCTTACCTCTTTGACCTCTGAACCTTGAAAGGCCGAAATGATAAGGTTCTGCTTCCAAGGATATCAACAGCTGTGGACTTTTCCTCGATCCAACGGTCAATGAAATTTCGCGTATTGGGTGTCCGATACGTCAATCTCGAACCCTATATCCTCTCCACCTTCCGATCTCTGAAGTTCTGAAATGCTGAACTCTGACACGCTAACAAATGCTAGCTCCACAATGGAACTTTCCGCCTTTTTGAAATTTCGCACTTCAAGATTTCGCGAATCCTGATGCCAAGCTATCGGTTCTCCAATGCACGAAACCCTGAAAATAGTCAACGGAGTTTGACTCCACCTGATGACAAGTGCGCACACCTTGCACAGATTCTGTGCTTGACTCACACTTCTTCGGAAAATGAGGACAACGTTCTCCCTCCTGATATTTCAGAGATGAACTCTGAACCCGTCAACGCACTCCTTGCGGACGCTTCACTGCACTCCTTGCAGGAACTTTTACTCAAGAAGAGAAACAATTGAAACTCATTTCCTTACTCTCTTAGACTTCAAACTCTAAATAAGAAATCATACATACACAACATAACAACAAATGTACAACAGAAAGAGTAAAACAACCATGAGCATAACATTCAACATGTATACACAGAAAGCATTAGAACACCACGAGTCTAAATCAAAGATTCATATATAAATCACAGAACTTCTATACATGGGCTCTTCTACACATATCTCTGCTTCTTCTCTTCTCTATGCTCTATGCTCAATTGATAATGCTAATGTTACAATGATACAAGATGAGAGTGTCTATAGTTGTTTTCCCTCCAGCTCCTAAAACTGTCTAATCTAAAATTTGAATCTACCTACTTACATTAACTGCCTATAAATGTCTCTACACCTTACAGATGAGAGCAGATCACTCAAGATCTGTTTACAATATGGATGTACACACTCTCTTAACTATTACATTAATGTTTCAAAACATTTCAAAAAATGTGCGTTGGTGCTTTCTAGCTGTCTTCCATCTTCGCGCTTGCTTGCTGCTTGTGATGCTTGCAATGCTCCTGCATCAATTGGGGGTGACCTAAATTTCTCTGCAATAAGAGCATAGATATGGGGTTCAACTAAACACCTTGATTCTTTATCAAATTATTTTTTGAAGAAAATTGAAGATG
>ML878065.1:0-13225 GCA_009831015.1 Picea engelmannii
AACTCTTCATTATACTTTATAATGGTGGTTGTTCATGTTATGACTAGATTGCTTGTGTACATGGTGGTGGCTCTCATAGTAGAGGGTTGGCCTCCTCCTCTACAACATTGAAAGCTTCCCAATCTAATGGGGTTGTCCATATTAACTTGACATTCTTTCAAAAACACTCTTTTACATTGGCAAACGTTCTTGAGTTGTGATAAGGTTATTGTTGGTTCAATCCCTAATAATTCTCCCCTACCATTTGCAATTGCTCCTATCTTGTCGTACTACATGGATACAAAAATCTCAATACCAATTTTGAAGATTGATCCTACATGGATCATGTTGAAAGATGAGCACGTTTTGAAGCAAGGGGATGATCTATAGATTTGACTTATGGTTGGAAAGATGGTAAACCTTTAGACATGACTTTTTTACCCTTGGAGCTCTATATTAGAGGATTTGGTTTTTATCTATGTGTGCTTCAAGGGATTTTTATTATGGACTTTATCTTTGAGGCAAATCATGCTTGGATTTTTGGGAAAGGACCTTTGTTTATGAAAAGGATAACTTATATATAAAGTTGTGGTTTCATGGTTTTAATCCACATTTGGAGTGATTATCATAGGTATTTATTTGGGTAATAGTGCTCAATTTGCCTCTTGAATATTGGTGTTTTGACTCTCTTTTGTCCATTGGAAAAGTCTTAGGGCCTATTTATTGACTTGCAATTGGAGATAGATAAAGTGATAACCTAACCCAAGGTTTAGCTCAATTGGTTGAACCATCCACTCAAGGCATGTTGCCGATGGGGAGGGTATATATAGGTCATAGGTTAAAATACAATAGAGTCCCTCATCATTACTAATGACTATTATGGTTGGTGATTGGGTTTACCTACATCTAGATATCCGAAGAAGAGGGCGGAGATCCTATGAGGTTTCCTTAAAAAAAAAGATAATAATAAAAATAAAATGATAACCTCAATATATCCGTAAATTTGCATTTATGTTGGTTTGAGGAAGCGACTTTCAAACAAAAACATATTGGAGAGAGAACATCGCTCGATGTAGCTATTGGATTATGGACATGATTGTCTTTTGATGTGGGTTGTTTTTTGTAGCAAGGGCATGTGATAACATCTTTCTCAAAGAAAAAATTGTGAAAATTCGTTTGAATAATAATAATAAAAAACAACAATCCTAGTTGGTGGAAGGACTCACTAATGAATACTTAATAGGTGGCACAAAGAAGGATGCAAAGGTGTTTGAACCTATAGCATTTATAAATGATCTTCCTTAGTAGGTGGCACAAAAGAAGGATACAAAGGTGTTTGAACCTAAAGCATTTATAAATTATCTTGACAGAGTATGTTAATACAAATGCATTCAAAATTAAGACATCAATTTTTCCATTGCAAGTTTTTTCTTCACTTAGGTGCCTCTATTAGTGAGTGAAAAGGAAACATGATAATTTGGATTGAGAAAGTAAATTAATACCTTTGACCAAAGAACCTAGTTAATTAGCACTATTTAAAACTCCATCAATCACAAACTAATCAATTGAATAAATTAAAATAAGGAAGAAAGGGCAACTAGTTTTCAAAATCCTTGAAGGAAGAAAGGGCAACTAGTTTTCAAAATCCTTCAAGGAAGAAGGGGCAGCTTGTAAGTTTGCAAAATCCTTGGGAAAGGAATTCAAAGGAAGGAGCTACTTGCGAGTTTGCAAAATCCTTTAAAGGAATTCAAAGGAAGGAAGTGTGTGCAACAGTCAAAATTAAATTTTTAAATTTAAACAAAGCTAAAAATCGAATCATCCAGAGTGTATCCATGTTTGCTATGTTATATCATTTTTACTAGTTGCAGATAAAACAGATAAAAAATTAATCCCAGGTTTTCTCATTTTCACCAATGGGTTGTTGTTGATGGGAGATTTGTCCCTCGACATGGGTTCTAGGAATGTGCCAATGTTTAATAATTTCCAAACTGCACAAATGAAAACAAGAATTCTGGAAATGGGTGAGAGAGAAAATCAACTCACCAAGAGACCGGGGATTACTAACTTTTCTTTTCCAGATTACAGCCAGTCCGAGCAGCAGCACAATAACCACACAGCCCAAGGTCAATCCCAGGATTAATGGCAGATTAGGGCCCCTCTCTCCTGCAGGAGACACCAATTTCCATTACTGAATTGGCAAATATTTTTAGATTTCTCCCGATAGATTAAATGACAATACCTTCTGTGGCCCGCGATGTTGGTGAGGACAAAAGGCCAGCATCCCTGTAAAAATTGTATCTCTCATAACGAATCATGCAGTTCTCATTGAAGCCCTGTCCTTCGCCAGATTGTTGTGGACAATCGAGGAAATATTGGTAGCCAGTGTTGAGGCACTTTCTACAATTATCCATACTGAGGTCTCTCCAACACTGAGCGAGACCATAAATCCCATGCCCAATTACTGTACTGAAACTCACATTGCTGGACACAGCATTCTCCACAAGCAGGGTCAAAAGAGAGGCAATCGACGAGTCCAAACCCCTTGATTTTAAATCTGTTCTGTCTGGAATATTCTCGCATTCTACAGTGGTGAGAGTTGTATACAATAATTTTGAATAAAAATTGTCAGTGGCATATCTCAAAAAGCATCCATTGAGACGAATGCTTCCGAAACTGTAACCCTCGCAGCGTTTTCCGAGAGCCTCTTTGGCTTCTGAAGCGCATGCCCGACAGGCAGAGGCATTGAGGTCTCCCCTGCACTGAACAAGACCGTAGATCTTATCTCCATTCTCTCCATACCATGAAATATTGTAGCCTCTCTCCCCAACATCCCGAATCAATAAATTCAGAACCACCTTCAAGTTCCTTTCCAGAGCACTTCCATTGGCATATTCGCTACCTTCGCATTTCGATGATTGGAAATAAGTTGGAATATCCAACTGAGCTACTGCTGATCTTAGTAGTAAGAGCATCAATAAGAGAAATATTTTGCATTTTGCAGTCAATTGAACCATTTTCCCTGTGCAATTACAGAATTTGGAACGGGCCATTCTGTAATTTCAATTCTGATTTAGCATAACTTAAAAAGAATCCCTTCTCTCAGTAGTAAGAGCATTAAGGAGACAATCACTTCCCTTCTGCAATTACAGAATTTGGAAAGAGCCATTCTGTAATAGAAATCAATCTGATTCAGACGAACTAAAAAGAATCTGCGCGCTGCTTCAGAGGTAAAGTATGCTGCCTGAGACAAAGCTAGAGTGCCGTGTTTAAGCATCTCACAGGGAGAGACAACGCCGGCTTGACTCAGTCAAGGTCTCACTTTTATAAGTCTGTAATTTGTCCATTTCTAATTGGAAAAACCGTTTTCACCAGTAAAGCTGAGATCACATGCCCCGTGCCCCACCTCAACTACTCAACCGTGAAATGCTCCATCTCAAAAATCCAAACAGGAAGATATATGAAAAATCAACGCAATTTGTTTTCGTTTCACATTTCAATTCAATACACATTTTTATTTTTAACTTTCGAATTTTGCAATACCCAAACTGTTGAACATTCAAATTTTCACTGGTATCGAACATATCTTTTAAAAAGGTTGGTTAAAAGTTCTATCTTTTGAGTTTTTTTAGTATGAATCAGGCGATGTAAATTTGGACAAAATAGCTATTTTCTGTTGTTTAAATTGTATTTCTGAATGCATAAATAAACTACTGCCTTCTAAAATATGTTGTGTATATACTCTTTGTCAAACTCACTTATATAGAAAACATGGATGTTAAAACATATGATATTTTACCTCAACTCAATTTACATAGATTTTTGCCATTGTATTTTGTTACTTCTATAAGTGTATATATGAATTTTATACCAATGTAAATTTATCTTTAGATTCAATTTCATTTAAATGGATACAAATTTCTAGATATTTGTTAAGATGGATTTACAGTGGTGTGCTTATTCAATGGTTTATATGATTTGATTACTATAGTGTTATTTATAAATATAAAGATTTGTATAAAATATTATATAAGCCTACATATGGTGAGATGGACAACTTGGACATACATTACAATCTCATCAAATCTGGGTTGTAAAATGCACCTCGCTTCTCTTGGTGCAATAAAAAGTCATAAAGTGGGTTACCATATGCTTCAATCACTAGGCAAAAAGTCTATTCAATCAAAATCAATTATTCATGAACACCATTAAAGTGCCATAATTCTTAAAATGGAAAACAATACACACATAAACAACTAGGCCATCTAACAAGAGTGAGTAGACTATTCAAGATGTTGTAGGAATTAAACTTGCATCATGAGGAGGGTATCCTTCCTAGAGAGAAATCCCCCATACTTCAATTGTGTGACCAAGGTATTGAGTTCTTTAGGATGCTCTAGTTTGAAAATGGCTAGAGGAACGATAGGAAAATTGTCAAACCAAGGGACCTATGGAGTTCTTGATGGGGGTCATCTCTTTAACCTCTCTCGATGCTCTCTTACATCGTGGCCCATTCTATGTTTGTGCCATCATTAGATTAAAGGTCCAGAGTGTGTAGAGTGCATTAGAGTGTGCTCCTCATAATGTCACACTGTTATGAGGAAAATCTCTCTATGGCATGGGGTAAACCACAACAGATAGAATGAAACGCAAAAATCAACTCTAATCCCAAATATGCTATATAAATGAAATGTTAACAAGATAAGGCCAAGAGCCTACCTTGTCCAGACGTTTGATGAATACCACCATTGAGCACACAACTCAAATATTTATACCTGTTACTTGTCCTCAACAACCAAGATACACAAGCATATGGTGACAATATATAGTGTTAGCATATAGATTAGCATAATCCATTAACATGCATGACACATATGCCCATGGAATAATAATTCAAATATTTGCAAGATATCATTTGGACGAGAAAAGAGTATTTTTATTAAAATGATCAACATAAGTATATAAGTGTCAAACTTCTGTAACGACACATATCAGAATCGAGAAACTAAGTCCCTCCAGCTGGACCTCTACCACTTCAATCCTCCACCAAAGGCAAGCTCATATAAAAGAGACAGTGAGATTTTCCATCACAAAGAAGGAAGAGCTTGGAGGTTGAACAAGGGGTTTAGACTTTCAAGGACAAAGGGATGCAGACTCAATATGAAGTGAAATTTCTCCAGAGTGTCTTTTCTCTCAAAGTTGAATTCCTCTTTTTCAAGGATTAGATATGGCTAAATTTATAGCCTTCAAATGGAACTAAAGGGCTGAGTCGGAGCGTTTCCAGTATATGGAAGGTCAAGGATTGTGGATCTCGTGACATGGCATGGAAACCCGACATAATTTTTAATTTTGAGCACCAAACCCGATGTACACAGGTTGTAGTGGAGCAACCTGTGTATAAGCTTGTTGTCTAACTGATAGGGCGTGTATATGTGGAAAATTGTGCTTTTTTTGGATCTGGAAGGTACAAAAGGAGACTTCAGGTCTGCATAGGGAAATGGAAAGGTCATCCACACAAGTTGCATGGGGTGATGAAAAATTTATTGTAACATATGCCCCCTAATGTGTGAGGTCAGAGTAGTATCTGCAGTGGTCGAAATACATTATAATTCTCCGAAGTGGAGTAATGGAGACTCTGATGGAAGTGCTATTTACTTATGAGAATATTACAATCCATAATGACTTTGTAAACATGGCTGCCAATTTGAATTACACTGCATATCCATGTGGAAATATACCAAATATTTGTTCATGGCCATGAATAGGCAATACAAATGAGACATATGGCATAGGCTGTCATAGTCACTAACAAGGCATAGTGGAATTCAGTCTCGAAATCAATCTGAAGATATTTGTATACAATGGAGTACAATATGATCTCCTATGATCACTAGAATCATATAGGTATTGGTCCAATGAAAGACAACAACAGATTAGGAAAGATGCTACTGTAAGCTGGAGGTATTCTACACTATCCACCGAAGGTGCAAGTCTACATCATGTGAATAGAGGAGTTGAGGTCGAACACCATGAGACTTCATTTGATTACTGGTAATTAAGGTATACCGTTAACAAACGCGATACAACCTACCGACAATGAAAGTAGGTATCAAGGCACCAAGCACATTCTACAAGTGTGAATAAGGGTGTTGAGGTCAAACACTTGAATAATCCATTGATCATGAGACATTGATGTATTCCCAACTATCGATGGCGGGAGAACCTGCCACTGATGACTGCAAGCCTCTAGGTACTCATAGGACTCTAGGTCTCATTTCAAAAATAGATGAGCTGAAGTTGATGGAAAGAGACCCACTAAAATGAGAGCATTAGGGAATCTTTCATCAGTCAACACGAGGTACAAAACAATAGCTTGATGATTAGGAGGAGCTCATACGAATAAGATGTTCACAAATCAATGACCTTGTGTGTCTCTCGCATGCACCAGATGCAAGTAGTGCACGAAAGAGACCCTCTGAATAATAGCCAATAAGAAAAACTGTCGACAAAGGGGAGGAAACCACCAATAAGGCTAATGGAATCCAAGACATTGCACGAATACCAATGTGTGAATAGATTTCTTGTCGTCGAACACAAGGGAAACCCTCCAATCAATGACCAATGAGGAGATGTCAACTGTTGGGTTCAAGGTTACCTACCCATAATAAAAGTAGGATTAGGGTGCATGATAGGACTACAACTTCATGTGACTTTGAGGTACATTGAGGGTATGGCCAACATGCAAAGTCAAGAATTATGAGAAATGACTGACATGCAAAGTCAAGAATTCTAAGAAATGGTCGACAAAGGCTTACATACATCCTTTGAACAAGAGCATGAGACATATGGATAACTCAGGAAACATAGAATTGATGATAAAACTTCATGATGCAGGAGGCATCAATGAACTCTCCATAGGGACTGGAAGAACAACCAGTTGAAGGAGTAAACTCTAAGTAATGAGCTCAACTTCATAAGTTCACACTAAACCCAAACTTTGGATGACAGTGGACTCAAAAGTGTGTGCTTTGTTCAAAGGCAACACGACTGCTGCTGATATGAGCTAATATTCTTTTCCCTCCTGTCTTTTTTGTTTTTTCATAGGCAAAGAAATGATATGATACAAGGGAGGAAATAAATGTTGCGAGTAAGCAACTAGCCCTAAACAACAGAACATACCTATGCTAAATGTAAGGAAGTGCATGCGAGGCATGGACACTCGGGGGGGTGTTTCCTCTTAGGGTACAGGGTGTTAAGCTGCAAAGGATATAAAAAAGGCTCTGCTTTGATAGTGATGCAAATTGCTGAGGTAAGAGGCTTATAATGAGAAAGAAGGAACCGACAATAGGCTCAATACTGCAAGCAGGATGATGGGATTCGATTACAACTTAACTCCAATGAATATATTTTTTCGTAGATTTAGTCCCCTAGGCCCAAAAAAGTATAAAATAATACCCAGGAGAACTCTTCTAGCCAATGTTGACTAGAGTATTCCTTTTTTGTAAGTAGTCTACTTGGTCCGAAAAATGGTTAAACCTACACCAAATATACGTCCTTTTAAAGCCATTTAACGAGTGTGAAAGAGGCACGTTCACTCGACAATCTTTTTGTTTTTTAGAGAGTTGGAAAATAACTTAACAAAGACTCGTGGAGAGTCCCATAGGTAAATGTTAGAATGCTTGTGAGTAAGAATATGGCACTACTACATATTGAAAAATTTGCGACGACTACTTGCGACGAAAGTACCTTTTTGTCGCAAAATTCAAGAGAAAGAGTTCAATTTTTCAATTTTATTATAAATCCATCTAGTATTCATTGCTCTATCAATGAATCCATATGTTTGTCTCTCTTATGACGAACGTGAAGATAGTGGACTATCGTCTCTCTTGCGACGAAATTATGTATTTGTCATAAGAGCGATGCTAACCATTGATCGTTACACTATTTGATAAAGTCAATATTGACCGTTATACTCTTTGACAAAGTCAACATTGTTCTGGTCAACTTTCATCGCAAGAGCGATGATAACCATTGATCGTTACATTATTTGATAAAGTCAAAATTGACCGTTATACTCTTTGATAAAGTCAACATTGATTTGGTCAATGTTCATTGCTATTGCAACGAAAAAAATATCTATAAATATTTTGCGAATTAGAGATGTTGTGACAATTTTGTTATAACAATGACGATTCAGAAAGGAAATTTTTGTGTGGAAGAATGTCACATAATATTAGAGGTGGGAAAAAAAGTAAAGAGGGTGAAAAGGGTGACGATAGATGTTATTGCCCTTGCAAATGATGTTGCACTACATGTCCTGTAAGAATTTTAATAGCAACAACTAAAAAACATTGTAGGAAATATGGGCACATTGATGGGGGATTGAATGAATATCATCCCGTGGTAATTATTAGCTATATATTCATTATTTTTTTTTATATTGTCGATTATATATATATATATATGTGTGTGTGTGTGTGTGTGTGTGTGTGTGTATTGTTTGAATATTTTTTGTACACACTAATTTTGCATGATTGTTTGTAATTATAATGTTAGAGTTTCCTTGTAACTTTTTGCAGAATTATGCACCAAGTAGTAGTAGAAATGATGTTGTACAAGCTGATGAACATGATCAAGCAAATGAAGATCTCATGGAAGAAGATGATGGGACAAATCAAGTTAATGATCCCATGGAAGAAGATGATGGGACAAATCAAATGATCCAAGATTTGTTTTCTCAACCGGATGAGGATGGGGACAATGATGGTATTTATGATGAACCTCTATTAGAAAAGGCAAATAAATGACTTTATGAAGGATCAAGAACAAATCTTCTCTCCACTACATTGTTGCTAGTGAACTTAAAGGTTATGAATAATTTGTCAAACAATTGTATTACACAGATCCTAAGGTATGTAATATGTTTCATCTCATATTATACTTAAATGTTTACTTTTTTCTATTTGTTTTTAGTGTTAATTAATGTGTAAAATAAGAATGCAATTTTTATGATTAATATTCTTTACATTAACTAGTTATTTGTTATGTTGTAGATTGTTAGGTGAATTTTTGTTACCATCGTCAAATATTTTACCTCACACATATTGAGATTTGCATGCCATTATGAAAGACATTGGAATGGATTATCAAACTATAGATGCATGTCCTAATGATCATATTATATATTATGGACAACATGATTCGAAAACAGAATGCCCACAAAGTCTTATCAATAGATATCAAATCGATCAAGTAACAAAAAAGATGCCTCGAAAGGTTCTTCGTCATATTCCCATAATTCCAAGTCTGTAGCGATTGTTCAGGTGTGAAAGCATAAATTTTTTTATGGATTACCATGCACGTAACAAAAGTGGAGATGGTGTTTTTCGAATGCCTGCCGATGGTTATGCATTTAGGGAAATTGAGGAAAAATGGGTAGATTTCAAAGATGAACCTCGTAATGTTAGGCTTTCATTGGCAACTGATGGTGTTAATCCATTCAGAGAGCTTAGGTCTATTTACTTGGTGTGGCCTATTTTTTTTATCAACAATAACATTCCTCCTTGTATGTCAATAAAGAGGGAGCACATAATGTTGACAATGATTGTTCCAAGTATTTGTTTACATTAATTTTTTGAATCTAACATTTTCATTTGTTTAATTTTTTGCATAATATCTTTTGTTTATTTATTTACTTATATATACATATCATGGTTATAGTGATTATGTGTAATTTCAAACAATTAAGTAAGTACTAAGTTAAAGATATGAATGTATATATCGAGCCTCTTATCGACGAGATACTAAAGTTATGGGTTGGCATCACTATGTATGACATCTGTAAACCAATTGGGGAGAAGAAATTTAGATTCTGTGGAATACTTTTATGGACAATTCATGATGCCGCAGGACTAACACATTTTTGTGGTATGTAACATTCTATTTCTCTTTAATACTATATAATTTTTTAAAGATATCATGCTGCATGTTTAATTTTTAAATAATCTTACCGTATAATTGACATTAATCCATTTGTTGCAGGTCTTCAAACAAAGGGTAAATTTGCATGTCTAGTTTGTGGTCCTAAGATGAAGTATCGTCATTCAAAAAGTTTAGGAAAGGTAGTGTTTGATGAGTATAGACTCCTCCTCCCTAAGAACCATAGGTATCGTACTACTGAAAAACATCTTTACAATGGGAAAGAAGAGACTGGTTTAAAACCACGAAGAATGACACCTCACCTATGGAGGTTGGAATATAATAAAAATCGTCAAGGTATGCAATTTCTTTATGTATCATATATCATGTAATGTTTTGAATGTTTATTTTAATCATTGAATTTATTTTACCGTATTTGATAATGTTTTTTGTGATTTCTTTTATGCTTCATGAAGGTTGCCATCATGAAGGTATTAATAATGGGCTTCCACAAGGAATGAAATGTTATCTCACTCAATTCATGAGGTTTTCCTACTATGAAGAGCTAAAAATAGCTCATTTGTTTGATACAATGCATATTGAGAAGAATGTGATAGAAACGTTATGGCGAATCATAGATGGTAGGAGGGATAAATAAAAAATTGTCAAAATTTGTACTGACATTCAGGAAGCCAATCATGCAATGCGAAGTGTGATCCAATCAAATAGAGATGGACTAGACCAAAATAACCTTCCATGGTTATTAATATATAAACAAAGCAATGGTGTAAAAGAGGTCATTCAAAGAATTAAATTTTCCACGGGTTTTTCTTCAAACATAAATAATATCTTAACGAAGAAAGGTGAATTTGGTGGGGTAAAAACACGATTGACATACCTTCATTAAGGTAATAATTTTGGTATACTTATTTAAATATATTGGCCGTATACATTTTTTAATTTTTTTAATTTTTTTGTCTACTTTGGTCGAAACAAATAACGATTCATTTTTTTTGTTACAGTATGTTCTACCGTTATCTCTCCCAAACGACTTTGACAACAACATCAAACAAGTTATATATGATCTTGGAAAATACATGAGGTAAGTAGTTGTGATTTATATGCAAAATGTTCTTTCAATTTGTTGTTGTACTTAATGACATGGGTTTTACTTGTAATGTAATATACTATATTATGTTATGTTGAAACATGTTATTTTCTTGTGTCATGATCTCATGTAGATGGTTGTCATTGAAAGAAATCCATGAAGATGATATACAATATTGGAAGAGAGAAATTCCTCGTCTAATGTGTGAAATGAAAGAGTATATACCTCCAACATTTTTCAATGCACAAGAACACTACCTCATACAACAAGTTGAGGAGATTGAAATTTGTGGACCTGTTCACACAAGGTCAATGTGGATGGTGGAGAGGCACTTGAAATCATTGAAGGTGTTGGTTAGATAAAGAACACATCCTGAGGGTTCTATGGTGGAGGGATATATGGTATATCAATCCATGATTTATATTAGTTAGTATCTTTCTAAATTAGCAGCGCCAACTATGCATGCAGTGGATCACATTTGGAATGTGAACTCAATAAAAAAAAATGAAGATCAGGAGCACATGTTGGGGAAAGGTAGAATGAAAAAAATGAGAGGTAATATATTAATAATTGTGAAGATTTATATTAATAATACATATAAAGTTTCATTTTTTGTGTATATGATCATACTCATTAATATATTAATATTTGTTATTTCATAAATTTTCATAAATTATTAATATTTATAACTATGGACGTTATAACTAATATTTAATATTGGTGAATTATGATTTTTTGATTCAGTTTCTCAAGAGTGGGATGCACTGCATTTATACTTGCAAACAATCTTGACTAGATGAATGTATGGATTGAAAGAAGTAAACACCATCATGGAGGTAGGTTATCATGGCAACGACTGTTTGAATTGGTTAGAGAAGCTCGCCGTAACGTAGATGCCAATGTTACGCAAAGGGAAATTGATTTAGCATATGGTTTGAAAAATGGACAGGCAAACAAATTCACCCATTTTATTTAGTTATTTTATATTATATTAATGTGACTACATGTGTATTGGCATTTTCAGATACTTTCCAAGTTATATAAATATATATGTTAATTTATTAATTGACAATGCATCTTTTACATATCTGAAATATTGCAGTTGAAACACCACAAGGCTATGTGGTGCAATGGTCGTAAATTTTGCATCAAACAATTGGATGAAACCAATAAAAATTCTGATAGTGGGATAAATGTAGTATTCTAGGTCACTAATGTTTCCTCTAAGACTGACAAACATCCCTGAGAATTTGAAAATAGATACTATAGGTATTTAAACGATATACTTGAGTGTGACTTTAATTCATTCAAATTAGTTGTGTTCAATGTCAAATGGTATAGGTTACGAATGCATGAACGCGACGAGGAAAGAACAATTATTCAACATTCCAAAGGATTTACAATGATTAAAACAACAGTGTTTGAAAGAGAACATGATCACTATGTTTTTCCAAGCCAATGTGAACAGGTCTTTTACTCAAATGTTCCAGGTGAGAGGGATTGGTCATTTGTTGTTAGATATGATCCAAGAGTAAGGCCAATTAAGTATACTCATTTATAGGAAGAAGATGATATTGAAGATCAAGAAGATGATTTTCTAGATCAAACAGAACTGGAAGATCATGCAGGGTCGACATACAAAGAAGATGAAGAAGATCATGATCCAGGCATAGGAGACAATATTGCAATTCTTGATGATGATGTCGATGAAAATATGAATGAAAATGACATTGATGACGATGATGATATCGCCCATCCTTTAAACACCGTTCCTGAACCAGATGATGATATAAATGTCGAGTTCGATGAAGAAGATCAAGATACAAAATACAGATGATTACACAGATGTTGAGTTGGATTAGGTACGTGACTATATATTTTAATTTGTATGAATTATTCTCTTAAAATAATTTACTTATAATGCCATGGGTTAATTACATGCTTTTAAGTTTTACGCGACGTTTTGATATCCTATGTTACATGTTGTTTAATTATTATGTGAAACCTGAAAATAGTTGCAAATATACTAAAATATGTGGTAAACTAAAAATATCATTTACAAACACATAATTTCATTTACCTTCATTAATTTTTGTTTTTGTAGTTTCTATGCATGAATCTTACTAGGATGTTGCTTTCGATTATTTTCTATTTTATAGATTCGGTATTGGGGATCAATTGAGAGTGATGTGAGGAGGAGGGGAGGGGCCATATGAGCTTTGT
>ML878066.1:4439-17557 GCA_009831015.1 Picea engelmannii
AAAGTGTCTGAATGATGTAATTCATCCATGAATCTTGCTATCTACAATAAGACCCTGCTATCATAAAAATAAATTAGGCTTGTGATAAATTAATCAATGAATGAAAATTGAACTATCTCAACACAAAGTTAAAGAGAAAACCTTAGTATGCTTCTCCTTTTATTCTTCTTTGTTCCTCCATTTCTTTTTTCCTTTAAGAAAATTAGAATTGGTAGAAGTAGTTGAACTACTTCATTAGTTAAGTTAACTAAAAAATCAACCAACTTTTTAGTTAGGGGGAAATGTAATAAATCATAATAAGGGTTTTAAATAAATAATAACTAGTAGGTGGGACCCCTTCTGACTCCCCTTTAGATCTTAAAAATTAAACAAAAACATCCCTCCCTGTGACTCCTATCATCACATTCATGTTTGAAAATTTATCTCCTTTATATTTTAAATTATTCTCAAAAATATACTACTCATATATCCAAAATAACATGCTGTCCAAAATTTATGAAGTCAACTGTTCTCAACAGTAATAAATAAATAAAACTTAAAATTCATATTTTCCAGTCTGTGAGGCAATCTTTCTTTTGTTGCTACTATCATCTTTTAATTTCACTGAATTTGCCTGATGTTGTGTGGAGCCTTTAGGCCTAATTGCGTTGATTACATGAGATCAATCGCCCTTCAAATGCATGCAGGAAGACACAGATTTATCAGAATCATTTGAAGGTGAGGAAGAGGTAGTAGTGGTTTTCCCTTTGTCCGGGGCATGGTGGGCCTCAGTTTTCAACCTTTTGCTTAAAAAACGCATTCTTGTATGCATAATTGATTAGAAAATAGTTTCTTTATCAACCATACAAGACAACTCTTTTTAAAATATGAAATAAATTCTGGCTCAGCAACATGTTAGACTCATGTAATCCAATCCATACAAATTTTTTATTTCGTTGTCAATGAGCAGGGGGTGAACAAAGGTTATGGGAAATGTGAGGGGTTTGTATTGAGTGAAAAAATTGTTATAATGAGGGGGAAATAACATGGTTACTGCTCAAAGACAACAACAATCAACTGAAATGTAAACCAAAGAACACATCACTGTAATCCATCCTTGTGATCTTAAACTGTTACAATACAAAATTTTCTTAACTGTAATTAAATTTTAGGAACAGGGAGTGAAAATGAATATGGGAAGGCGAGGGGATTGTAATTAGCGAAAAGTGAAATAATGGTAGGGAAGTGAGCAGATATGGTTCATAAAATTAATTAAGTAATCCATAAAACCATTCTATATTAAATGAAAAAGATCCAACACTAACCAAATTATCATTGTGAACAACTATCGTGTATAATTCAATCAATTTTGTGTATTAACCTACCCATTTTTCGTAATTAAATATCTAACACAATGTCATCAAAACAAGACAAAATGCCTTCCACAACAACCTGTAGACGAGTTACGTTTCTTCTCATTTGTTCCATTTAATATTTAAAACAATTTCCAAATGAACACATAGTCACTTGTTTCCACTTTGTTCAGCATAAAAATATCAACCATTGTCCATGAATTATTTCCTCAATCAAACAAAGACACAAAAACCATGCCCGATTTCATTTCTCTAAACAATTTAATAATCAAATTGCAATGAAATCATATTGTTATAAAACTGGTGCCCATCTATGATGGTGTAATCAAACAATACCCATAACATATGTAGTGAACAGCCAAAAATCCATCATCAATATTGCAGTAATCCTGATTTTCCATTTAAACAGTAACAACAATCATCATTTCAACTTATAGCATGTTGTAGGATACAAAGACCATTCAAAAAAATGCAAGAGAATTTATGTGACTGTAGTTGTCTAATTAATCTGAAAAACATCAAGTGATGTTGAGTTATCAATCCAATTCAAGGATACAACAATGGTATGCCTAATTCCATTTCTCAAATAAACCAATTAAAACAAGTTGAACTATTGAATCAATTTCCACAATAAAAGAATACAACGATTATACACCAATCATAAAAACCACTGTGGCATCTATTAATAGAGATGACCAATAACCAACCACTATCGACTATACTCCATTAATTCAAAACATGTGCCCAATAGGATAAAAATGGCTCCAAAAAGGGCTTTGAATAATCAAGGGTTCACTTTGTAGAACCAACACAAGGAAATTGGAGTTGGCCACCAACAACAGGTGGTAAACTTTTGATACAACAAGGTGGACACACAGGCCATATCACCAATATCTCTATAATATAGAGTGAGTTCAAGAGGTAGGAGAGACTATGAACATAGGGGCATAGACTTCTGATTGGCCCATAATAACACTGAGAACACGCAGGGCATAACCCTTGCATTTTTCCCCAATCAACCCGAGTAATTCTGATATAAAAATAGAGCCATGAAGTAGTAATCAACCTCGAAGAAAGCCCCTTCGAATCATAGCCACCATAACCAAATATGCATACACTAATAGTATAAATGAGCCCATACCCAGGTGAAAAAATATACAATGACATCAGGAATTTTGAGATCAAACTCAACAGCCCATGATAGCAACATGACCGGGTGAGTTGACAAGGAATGTGTGGATACAACCAACAAATCTGGATCGAATGAAACCCTCCAACCAAAACCAATAAGGACGACATAGAGCCTTCATGGCTTCTAGCACTCAGAATAATCAATGAAGTTGTGACTTCAACCATCTTTGTAATGAAAACCGCACAAACCATCCATTCAAGAGAAATATCACAAGTTTACACAGTTGTCAGTCTCAAGAAAAGAATAGAACCATACATCACTGAGCCAATATCTATTTCATAACTAGAGAGGGTTCATGGATGGAGAAAAATACATACTCGTAGCCAAGAAAACCTAAAAAATGTGATCTTGGTCGAGCAGTTCTTCCCCTGCTTGAAAATCGAATCTTAACCACAGCGAAACACAATTGAACAATATCCAAGCTAGGGTGACGACCAATGGAAGGGGTATGGAGTGGTGTGCAGTAAATGTGCATCGCTTCCATCCTCTATCCATTTAATTACTTAGTACATGTTAGCCAACCATTCCATTAATTCATCCAATTGAACCATGCATCGAAACCAACATCCAAAATGTGTCATCCTATGTCATATTAACCATTTCCAACCACACCATAACACATATCACATGTTTTTTCATATACGCCAATAAATCGTATAGAAACTAACCATGTTATCTAGGAGTAATAAAAATCCATTTAAACTTCAAATTCATAGTGCAACATAGTATAACATAGTAGCATAGTTCCTTTCTTTTGGATTTTGTTTATATTGCTTAATTTCTTTTCGATTTTTGTTTTGTTGTTACTAACATGTATCATTTGCAGGTGTCAAAAGTAATTAATCAAGGAGTAAACAGAAAAGGTAACAATGGATATCATAAGCCTTTATGACACGAAATTCGAGCCTAGAGAAAGAGAACAAACATGCATTATCCATTTGTCGCGAATAGAACCAACATTGATCATCAATCATGCTCAAACCTATAAGCAGTGAAAACAATAATAATAACCAAATACGATCCTCCAATATACAAGGGGTTCCCACCTACTAGTGTTATATATATCATTTAGCTTATAATTAATAGGCTTTAGCAATACTTTGCGGGCAAAATCCTCATTGTGATTTTAATCTTCAACAAACTAGCGACTCCACAGGGAAATTTGTTTCCAACGGATTAGAATCCATAACTCATGATTTTGCAGAACAAGAACAACAGATCAAGAAGGTATAATTAGGATGATTATGTAACATGGGGAAGTGAGCGGATTTAATGGAAAAATGACCGGGAATTCATGAAATAACTCATGAAAAGTGTTAAGTATGAGGGGGTTTACCATTGTGTGCATAATCGTTCAACCAAAATTGACTCTTAACTTCAAGGAGAAAATTTATGGACTTTCTCTCTTAAATTCTCAAATGGATGAAGAAAAGGAAAGAAAAAGCGAGAGATAACCAAAAAAAAAAAATTAGACAACAGTGAAAGCAGATAGCAAATTCAAGTGCTTTCAGGGAAACCTCGTAACAGTTGTGTAAGCTTGATTGTTATTGGCTAACAATATCTTGCAGGAGTGCCACTATGGTATAACTAATCCAACATCTTATTCTTGATCAAAATCAATTAATAGATGAAAAGGCAATAAAAATCATAACGAAATTAAAATTGCGGAATTTAAAACAACAGAGATAAAATGACAGAAATGTAAAAGCAAAATGACTAAAATTAGAAAGAAAAAATCAGACTATTGTAAAGAAGAAATGAAAAATAGTGATAGAAAAGAAAGAAGATCTAGACTACTAATATACAGAAAATCCAAATAGCATTAGAACGTTTCACATTGGTTCCACGTAATATTTCAAGTGAGAACCGTTAGTGTTGTAGGAAAACAATCGGTCCTGTAAATATTTTGGAAGGTAAGAATTAGTACCAAGGACAAAAGCAATCTTGAAAGGGCCCAACCATAACACTTGAAACTCAGAGGTAATAATTGACCCTTTAACGCATACAATGAGATCGTAAAGATAAATATGAATACTAATCAATTCGTCAAGAGTTATTTCCATGTGTTCTTTAAAAGGGGTACTTGCATCAGGTAAGCCATAAAGAATACGTTTATCAGTCATGGTACCCCAATTAGTGATAAGAGTGGATTTGTGAACCTCTTCCCTTTTTCCCTTGTTTTGATTCTAGCCAAAAATATTGTCAAGTAAGGGCCTCATCCGTGACCTTACAACCTGTTGCAGAGTCATTTTCATATTAGGGGGAGGGAAAGGATTTTTTATAATATCTTGATTGAATGTGAGAAAATTAATGCAGGAGATAATATGTTGAGTGGACTTTGGAACATGTACCAATTTGGAAACCGAATCAGAATACTTGACTCAAAAGATGATACCAACCTTCAAGATATTTCCCAATCCCTTCTGAATAATTTCTTCTAGTTTAGGGTTGATAGGTCTCTATTTTTTCCTAATTGGTTTTATGCCTTCCTTGATGGTGATTTCATGTTGTATAAGACCAGGATCAAAACCACGAATATCCTCATAATACCAAGAAAAAACATCTTGAAGTTCACCAAGTAGCTTAGCAAACTTCATGTTCTCTTCATCTAAACATTTGGCACTTATTTTAACATTCTTTGGAGCCTCAAGTATCACAATGTTCAAGGAGATGGTTTCACCCACCTTCCTTTTAGACTCCCCTTATTTTTGTTTCTCTTTATTTCCTACATCACTCGATGAAAACAAACTCTCTAGAGGAGTCAAGCCCTAAGGAATCTTGTTATCTTCTATGGATATAATTCCCTTGTGCTTAAAAGGTTCATTTTGAATGAAAGAACAAATTCTCTCATTGTTAGGAAAGACCTACCAAGATTCTACCTTGTCGAAGATATGTGGATGATATAGAGACAAAAAGGTACCATTAGGTCTGTGTGGCAAAAGTTTCCGATTAGGAGAGGTTGCAAAAAAAACTAACCGATCAACCATTGAGTTTAACTTCCTCTTGACATGAGTGATGTTGAAAGATAAGAGGTTCGAGATAAGTTCCCAAACAGTTTGGGTATATTGTTTCATAAACTTGTTTCTAGGGGATTAAATCTTATGTACAAGGTTCACAACAAGCTTGAAATCCCCGAAAACTCAAAGGTGTCCACAACCAATATTATAAGCATTTTCAATGCCTAATAATAAATATTTGAATTCAGTGACATTATTTGAGCAAGAAAACTCCAACCTATAAGAAAAGTTGTGGATTTTTCCTACATGAGAAATCAAGATAATGCCAACTCTGTTAACTTCATTAGAGCATGAACCATCAAAGTGCATTTACCACATACCATCATCTAAATCAATTTGTTCCAAGGGAATGTTATCCTCCTCAGAAAATACTGAATACACTCCTAGGTCATCTTCGATATAGTTTACATTAGGTTGTGGGACACTCTCTATGTAAGGTGAAATCCTTCCCTCTATAAGGGCTCTAATGTTTTTACCATTCCAAGGAACAGATAAATGTATTCCGTCGAGTGAGAGGTATCCACCCTCTAAATATAATCAAGTAATTTCTTACTGGCATATCAATTACGTTAATACTAAGGGTTGTCCTTATTTCAGGGTGTGCTCACAAAAATAATATCACATCTTTAATCTCACCTATGGTCATTTTTTGTAGGCTATCATAGGAGAGCATGCTTATGGAATTTTCATTTGTACAAGACAAGCCTAGCTCTTCCATAATAATCTTCGACATCACACTTGAGCTTGAACCTCCATCAATGAGGCAAAAATGGGGATTTTTTTATAGGGTATCTAAAGTTATGTACACCTACTTTATTTACAGACGAATCCTCTTCATTAACCTCTCCAGAGAGGTTGGATACAACATAATCTTTTCCTTCCATGTTTTGTTTCAGATGCCTCTATTGTTTAGGGATGGAAACCATGTCGAAAAAGGTGGCATCTCCTTTGATGTTGGCCAACTGATTCAAAATATTGTATTTGGAAGAGGGGATGAGGGTATTTTTTTCTTGACTATTAGGAACCTTAGGAAACTGAACTGTAGCAGCTGGTGAAGATGAGCTTGGGATAGAAGAATTGCGGGGAGGATCATATTTTCCTTTGGGAGCATAGGATTTGTTCCTAGTATTGATGATCATGACATCCTATGGATCTACAAAATCAAGGACAACGATTGTATTTTCTAGTATTTTACCAAAGATCTTATCTCTAGCACTCTTCCTTACCTCACATGTGGCTTCCTTGTGGTGTTCCTCACAAAAGTTACACCAACTTCGTGGCAAGATAGCTTTAGGCTGAAAATTATTTTCAATCAGATTTCTAAAGGGGGGTGCAGAAGAGGATGAAGCTCCAGGGGTGAGAGGTGATGCATTTCCTTTTCTCTCATACACTATCATAAAATTATTCATATCTTCTACTAGTTGTAAGAGGGTGGACATGTCTGTCTGTTTAACCGATTCTCCCTGTGGAAGACTTGTTCTTTCAAGATGTTCTTCATACTCTAAACAAGTATGCAAAGTGGAATCGAGATTATCAATGGTTTTTTCCTCAAGCCTATGATGATAGGGGGAATGTAATGCATTGTAGTAATGCATGAAAGAGGCATTATTCTGAGGTCAGATGAGTTCATGGATTTTATTGTATAACTTAGTGAACTACAAGTTGAAGGACTTGATGGTCTCACCATCCTTATAGGCGACGTTATTGTATTCCTACAACTTCTCGGCTAGGATTTTAGATTTCCCATAGGTGGACCTGAACCAATAGATTAACTCCTCCCAAGTAGACATAATCTTAGGAGGGAGGTCAAATAAATCGGTCGCAGCCTTCCCTTCTAGGGAATTAACGAACAAGCGCATGCAAGTATCATTTTCATTGGCGCCTGTGTTGTGACAAGCATTAGAAAACACCACCAAGTGTTCATTTGTAGTGACATTGTTATTTCCTGAAAACCTAGGGAGATACTCTTTGCATTTAGGAAGTGGACGAGTAGCAGGTGCTAGGTTAAGAGGAGAGGACACATGCCACGGTGTGGTTGTGGTGTCTTCTTCAAACCAAAAACGTCCATACTTTTTAATGACTTTGGTGGGATATGTGGTATATTGGATAGGGATATGGTGGACATATAAGATACCAATCCCTGACAAATATGAAGACTGATAGGATGAAGCACTTTCAGTGCCACCAGAGCCACCAATATATTCCATGTTGTGGATGATAAGTGAGGTATAAAAATATGAACTTGACGAATCAGGCAAATTTCTCCTTAGAGCACTTTTTTGGGTTGACAACACAACGTTCCTCCTTCCTATCTCAACAATCGGATTAATTTTGGGTGATAAACCTCTTCTTATTCTAGAGACATGAGAGTCTAAGGACATGAAAGTCAGGCCAAAAGTGAAGGAGAAAGAAGGTTACTGCTTATTTCTAGGTTGTCTATGTCTAGCTTCCAATAGTTCTTCGGCATTAATATCTCATTCAATTGTTGCCTATGAATGATTAAGCTCAACACGAGTATTGGTAGTGTCTAAAATGGTGTTAAACAAATTCCAAGCAATGTTGGTTTGATCTTGAAGACTGGGCTCAATATTGGGTTGCCTTGCAACAGGCACAATCATTAAGAAGTAAATAGTCAAAGAATCAATATCAGAAAAATAGATGTATTCGATGTAAATCAAGCATAAAAATTAACTAGAGAAATATTGAAGATCTCCCCAGTATGGTCGCCAAATAAATGTTGAGGAAAAGATATGAAATGATATTACTCAAGCATTTTCAGATTCTTCTTGGCTAAATAAAAATAGACAGGAATATCACCCTATGTTTATAGACATCAAAATTAATATCCTAACTCACAAGAATTGATTACAAGTGCGTAGCCTAGTTTTTTATAAAAAAAAGCTTACTTAAAAATTCATTATTTATGTGCTTTTCTGAACATAACAAATGTTGAAATAAATATAGAGACAAAATTAAAGAAACTAAGTAGATAATCAAGACAAATGAGGCATAAACAATCCTTTATTTCATTCCAATTCATCAAATATTCATTCTCTTTACAAACTTTTGTGAAGAAGTTTTGGACCAAAGTCAAACTTAGAAGTCCCTGATGAAACATACAAGAGGACCTCTGACAAAAAATAAAAAACTGAACTCTAAAAGTTGGATCAACTTTCCACAGATTGTTGCCCACTCGACTATGCACAATAGCCTTTGTCAGTCATGATTACTAATTCACAAACAAACAAGTCTACACAGAATATCAAAGATAGATCAACACCTCTGAAAAACAAGTTTCTAAATGATGTAATTCAGCCCTGAATCTTGTTACCTACAATAAGACCCTGCTATCATTAAAAAAATTTAGGCTTGTGATAAATTAAGGAATGAATGAAAACTGAACTATCTCAACACAAACTTAAAGAGAATACCTTATTATGCTTCTCCTTCTATTCTCCTTTGTTCCTCCCTTCTTTTTTCCTTTAAGAAAATTAGAATTGGTTGAAGTAGTTGAACTACTTCATTAGTTAAGTTAACTAAAAAATCAACCAACTTTTTAGTTAGGGGGGAAAGTAATAAATCATAATAAGGTTTTTCAATAAATAATAACTAGTAGGTGGGACCCCTTGTGACTTCCCTTTGCCTCTTAACAATTAAAGAAAATCATCCCTCCTTGTGACTCCCATCATCACATTCATGTTTGACAATTTATCTCGTTTATATTTGAAATTATTCTCAAAAATATATTACTCATATATCCAAAATAGCATGTTGTCCAAAATTTCTGATGTCAAATGTTCTCAAAAATAATAAATAAATAAAACTTAAAATCCATATTTTCCAGTCTGTGAGGTAATCTTTCTTTTGTTGTTGTTATCATCTTTTAATATCACTGAATTTCCCTTAGGCTGTGTGGAGCCTTTAGGCCTAATCTTGTTGATCACATGAGAGCAATCGCCCTTCAAATGCATGTCGGAAGACATGGATT
This sequence comes from Picea engelmannii, assembly GCA_009831015.1. Classification (NCBI taxonomy): domain Eukaryota; kingdom Viridiplantae; phylum Streptophyta; class Pinopsida; order Pinales; family Pinaceae; genus Picea; species Picea engelmannii. The sequence continues at coordinate 13,989 of ML878066.1, forward strand.
TATCATAATCATTTGAAGGTGAGAAAGGGGCAGTAGTGGTTTTCACTTTGTTCGGGGCATGGTGGGCCTTGGTTTTCAACCTTTTTCTTGAAAAACTCATTCCTGTATGCATAATTTATTAGAAAATAGTTTATTTATCAACCATACATGACAACTCTTTTTAAAATATGGAATAAATTTTGTCTCAACAACATATTAGACTCATGCAATCCAATCGGTACAAATTATTTAATTCGTTGTCAATGAGCAGGGGGTGAACAAAGGTTCTGGGATATGTGAGTGGTTTGTATTGAGTGAAAAAAATGTTAAAATGAGGGGAAACAGAACATGTTTACTTCTCACAGACAACAACAATCAACTAAAATGTAAACCAAAGAACACATCACTGTAATCCATCCCTATAATCTTAAACTGTTACAATACAAAATTTTCTTAACTGTAATTAAATTTTAGGAACATGGAGTGAAAAATGAATATGGGAAGTCGAGGGGATTGTAATTAGAGAAAAGTGAAATAATGGTAGGGAAGTGAGCAGATATTGATCATAAAATTAATTAAGTAATCCATGAAACATTCTATATTAAATGCAAAAGATCCACCACTAACCAAAGAATCACTGTGAACAACTATTGTGTATAATTCAATAACTTATGTGTATTAGCCTACCCACTGCTCATAATTAAATATCTAACACAATGTCATCAAAACAAGACAATATGCCTTCCACAACAACCTGCAAAAGAGTTTTGTTTCTTCTCATTTGTTTAATTTAATATTTAAAACAATTTCCAAATGAAATTCACTTGTTTCCACTATGTTCAACATCAAAACATCAACCATTGTCCATGAATTATTTCCTCAATAAAAAATAGACACAAAAACTGTGCCCAATTTCATTCCTCTAAACAATTTAATAATCAAATTGCAATGAAATCATACTGTTATAAATACCGTTCCCATCTCTATTGGTGTAATCAAATGATACCCATAACATATGCAGTGGACAGCCAAAACACCATCATCAATATTGCAATAATCCTGATTTTCCTTTTAAACAATAACAACAATCATCATTTCAACTTATACAATGTTGTAGGATACACAGACCATTCAATAAAACACAAGAGCATTTTTGTGATTGTACATGTCTAATTCCTCTATAAAACATCAAACGATGTTGAGTTATCTATCCAATACAAGGAGACAACAACTATAAGCCTATTTCCATTTCTCAAATCAACCAATTTAAAACATGTTGAACTATCGAATCAATTTCCACAATAAAAGAATACAACGATTATACACCAATCATAAAAACCAATGTGGAAGCTATTAACAGAAATGACCAATAACAAACCACTATCGAATATACTCCATCAACTCAAAACAATTGCCCGAAGGGATAAAACTTGCTCCAAAAAACTCTTTGAATAATCAAGGGTTCGCTCTGTAGAACCAACACAGGGAATCTGAAGTCTACCACCAATAGCAGCTGGGAAACTTTTGATACAACAAGGTGGAGACGCATGCCATATCACCAATAGCTCTGTAATATAGGGTGACAGTTCACCAGGTAGGACAAACTATGAACATAGGGGAAAAGACTTCTCATTGGCCCATAATAACATCCAGAACACAGAGGGCATAACCCTCACGGTTTTCCCTAATCAACCAGGGTAATGCTGATATAAAAATAAAGCCAGGAAATAGAAATCAACCTCAAAGCAATCCCTTTTTCATCATAGCCACCATAACCAAATACGTAGACACCAATAGTATAAACGAGCCCATACCCAGGTGAAACAATATACAATGACACTACAAGGTTTGCAATCAAACCCAACAACCCATGGTAGCAACACGATTGGGTGAGGTGACAAGGAATGTGTGGAGACAACCAAAAAATATGGACCGAATGAAACCATCCAACCAAAACCAATAAGGACGATAGAGATCCCTCATGGCTTCTGGCACTCAGAATAATCAATGAAGCTGTGAATTCAACCATCTTTGCAACGGAAACCATGCAAACCATCCATTCTAGAGAAATATCGCAAGTTAACACAGTTTCCAGTCTCAAGAAAATCACAGACCTATACATCATGAATATCTATTTCATAACCAGAGCGGGTTCATGGATGCCGAAAAATACATACTTGTAACCAAGAAAACCTTAAAAACACGAGCTTGGTTGAGCAGTTCTTCCCCTGCTTGAAAATCAGAGCTTAACCACAAAAAAACACAATTGAAAAATAGCCAAGCTAAGGTGACGACCAGTGGAAGGGGTATGGAGTGGCGTGCAGTAAATGCACATCGCTTCCATCCTCTATCCATTTAATTACTTAGTACATTCCAGCCAACCATTACATTAATTTATGCAATTGAACCACGCATCGAAACCAACATCCAAAATGCGCCATCCTATGTCATATTAACCATTTCCAACCACACCATAATGCATATCACATGTTTTTCCATATAAGCCAATAAATCGTATAGCCACTAACCATGTTAGCTAGGACTAATAAAAATCCATTTAAACTTCAAATGCATAGTGCAAGATTGTATAGCATAGTAGCATAGTTCCTTTCTTTTGGATTTTGTTCATATTTCTTCATTTCTTTTCAATTGCTCTTTCGTTGTTACTAACATTTATCTTTTGCATGTGTCACAAGCAATAAATCTTGGTTCACTTATGTTGAATTTCTACATTCCTCAACAATTATGTCGCATTGCAATGTTCAACAAAGGTTATGTCACATGTGACTTTCCTCGAAGGTTATATTGGATTGCAATATTCCTCGATAGCTATGTCACAATGTGAAGTTCATCCTTGAGTTTTTTATAAGTGATATGTTTTACAATGGTTATCGAACATTGTGATCTCAATCAAAGTTATGCCATATTATTACATTCAACAATGATTTTATCACATTGTGATGTTCCTTAGTAGTTATGTTGCATTGTTACATTCATCAATGACTATGTCACATTCTAATTTTTGTCAATGGTTGTGTTGGATTGTGACATTACACAATGATTATGTAATAGTCCATTGCTACTCAATGGTTATGTTGCATTATGATGTTCAACAAGGGTTATAATTTAAGATGTTTTGTTTGAGGTTGACAATATGGTTGTTTTTAATCTTATAATATATACAACATTTTAACAGTGACAATTTGAAAACTAGATATAGTATGATTATATTTATGATTAACTTATGTCAAATCACTACTTTCCTCAATGGTTATGTTACATTATGACGTTCATCAAGGATTATGTCACATTGTGACATTCCCCAAGGGGCATGTTGGAGTTCAACATTCCTCAATCGTTATGTTGCATTGAGATGTTCATCTTGGTTGAATTATGTTTAATTTCTATGTTCCTCAATGGTTATGTCACATTGTGAGGTTCATCAAGGTCATGTGGCATTGTGGTGTTCATCAATTCTTTGTTACATGGTGAAATTTCTCATTAGATTTGTCACATTGCAATGTTCATCAATAGTTATGTCACTTTTCAATGTTCATCAATAGTTATGTTGTACTATAACATTCCCCAAT
>WSFP011472132.1:0-17556 GCA_009831015.1 Picea engelmannii
CGACCTCATACCTTGCAGGATGTTGTCCAACGCACTAGAGATTTGGCAGATTTGGTGCCAAAAACTAAACCTTTCACTAAACCCTTTGTACCCCAAAGAGACAAGGATCCGAAGAATCTTCCAAGGGAATGGAAGGGCAAGCCCAAGTTGGATGATGATACACAACGAGAGTTGATGAGGAAGAAGCTTTTCTTCTCCTGTAGAGATCCTTGGATCCCCGGGCATAGATGCATGGGGAAGGGACAGATCCACTATATTGAAGTGGAATCCGGCAGTGAGGAGGAGGATGAGGATATTCAGGCACTGACATACAGTGATTCAGAGACTGATACCACTCATGAGCCAGAGAAGCAGTCAAAGAAACCTCATATACCGGCAAGGGCCTAGCTCCGGGAGGAGGCGAAACCTCATAGAGAGGTGAAAGGGGGAACCATAGCCACCCTTTCAGGAATACCCAGGTACAACACTCTCAGACTCAAGGGCCTTGTACAAGGGAAAAGAATGACAGCTTTAGTTGATGGTGGGGCCACCCACAACTTCATAGATGCATCCTTGGTAGCCAGGAGGGGGTTACGTACAGAGGAGTTTGAGGGATTCCATGTGGTAGTGGTTGATGGATACACGATGACATGCTTGGACATGATCCATGACCTAGAGGTCAAACTCGGCAACTACACCCTGACTGACACATTTTATGTAGTTCACTTATTAGACACGGATGTCGTGTTGGGAGTACAGTGGTTATATTCATTGGGGGAGATTGGGTTCAACTATCAGACGTTGACCATGAGCTTCAGACATGCCAGTGGATCGAGAGTTGTGCTGAGAGGCATGTCTAGAGGGGCACCTCGAGCAGTATCAGAAAATAGGATGGAGCGTATTTTTCGTCATGGTGATGTGGCTTACGCAGCAGAGTGTTGGATCACCACGCGAAAAGACTCAGAGGGTTGGGAGCAGTACCATCCATAGATCAGAGAGCTTCTAGGACGTTATGAGCCAGTATTTGGGTCGATACCACCAGGGAGACCACCAGACAGGGGTTTTGAGCACATGATTGAGTTAGAGGCAGGAGCTACACTGGTGATTACAACACCCTATAAACACCCCAAGAAATTTAAGGATGAAATTGAGAAAGCAATCAAAGAATTGCTCGCTATGGGGCATATCAGGCCCAACAGGAGTCCTTTTGCATCTTCAGTAGTACTGGTACTGAAGAAGGATGGCACATTATGGATGTGCATCGATTACAAAGCGCTCAACAAGAAAACGATCAAGAATCGTTACCCCATTCCACGCATACATGAGCTGATGGATGAGTTACATGGGGCAGTCTTCTTCAGTAAGATTGATCTACATTCAGGATACCATCAGATCAGTATCAGGGAGAAGGATATTGAGAAGACAGCATTCTGATGCCATTTCGGACATTTTGAGTTCTTGGTCATGCCGTTTGACTGACCAACATGCCAGCCACTTTCCAGTCTTGCATGAACCATATCTTTAGGGGACAGTTGAGGAAGTACCTACTGGTATTCTTCGACGATATACTGATCTACAACAAGACATGGGATGAGCATTTAGCACACTTGGGGAAGGTCTTGGATATTATGAAGGCACAATCTTTATATGCCAAGGAATCCAAATGTGAATTTGGCATGAGGGAACTATTGTACTTAGGGCATATCATCAATGGCCAGGGAGTACAAGTTCACCAGGAAAAGATCAGAGCCATTGTGGATTGGCCAACGCCCAAGAATCTCACAGAGCTAAGAGGATTCTTTGGGTTATGCAGTTACTACAGGCAGTTTGTCAAGGGTTTTTCACAGTTGGGAGCACCACTCACAAACTTGACAAAGAAGGGTGCTTTTCATTGGACAGAGGAATCACAACAGGCATTCAACAAAATGAAGGAGGTTATGAGCACATGCCCTGTTCTATCCCTCCCAGACTTTTCTCAGCCATTCGTCTTAGAGTGTGATGCATCAGGGGTGGGAATTGGAGTAGTCTTGATGCAGGGGGGGCATCCCATTGTGTTTGAGAGCAGGAAGCTCGACGATTCAGAGAGACTCTATCCTATTTATGACAAGGAGATGCTAGCAATCATGCATGCTTTAAATAAATTCAGGCAGTATCTAGTTGGTAGCAGGTTTGTAGTGAAGACTGATCATAACAGTCTCAAGTATTTCCTTGACCAGAAAGATCTCAGTGAGAGGCAGCAGAAGTGGGTCTCAAACATCCAAGCATTCAACTTTGATATTGAGTATGTCAAGGGAAAAAGGAATATTGTGGTGGATTCCTTGTCCAGGAGGCCAGTAGGATGTTCGATGATGGATATTTGTACAGATTGGAAAGCTCAATTGTTGGTGGAATATTCCAAAAACAAAATTTCTTGTGAGGTGATGGATGGGAAAGTGATTGATGATAGATATTAGGTTCTTGACGACGTCATTTTCTACAAGAAACGGATCTACTTGGTTCCAGAATCCACCCTGAAGGGGAAGATTCTGAGGGTGTGTCATGATTCACCAACAACAGGGCATCAAGGGTACTTCAAAACTTATAGGCAAATCAGGGAGAGATTCTCATGGAAGGGTCTCAAGGATGATGTGTTGAAACATATACGAGAGTGCATGACTTGTCAGTAGAACAAGTCCGAGCAGACACATCCCGCAGGGCTACTACAACCTCTACTCATTCCAGAGCAGAAATGGGAGAGCATTTCCATGGATTTTATTACAGGCCTCCCTAGAGTGCAGGGAAAGGACTGTATATTTGTGGTGGTCGACAGACTGACCAAATTCGCACATTTATTCTCCATACCCACAGACTACAAGGCCATACAGGTAGCAGAGTTGTTTTTCAGGGAGGTATTTCGGTTGCACAGGTTACCCAAGCAGACAGTCAGTGATAGGGATGGGCACTTCATCAGCACATTTTGTCAGGAGCTTTTCAGATTGACAGGCACAGAGCTAGCCACGAGTACCAGCTACCACCCACAGACAGATGGGCAGACAGAGATCATCAACAAATAGGTGGAAGGGTATCTGAGGAACTATGTCGGGGGGAAGCAACGCACTTGGGTGAGATGGTTACATATGGGTGAGTATTGCTACAACACAACTTACCATATGTCTATCAGGATGTCACCATTTAGGGAATTGTATGGATATGATGCACCCTCCTTTATAGATACTGTGTTTGGGGACAACAGGGTCCCGGGGGCCAAGGATTGGATGGAGGAGAGTCAAAGGATCCTTCAATCAGCAAAGGAGAACTTGTAGTTAGCTCAGAATCAGCAGAAGATATGTGCAGACCAACACTGAGTTGAGCGCAGTTTTGAGGTAGGGGATTTGGTTTTCCTGCGATTATAGCCATACAGACAATCTTCCTTAAAGAGGAGCGTGGCAGAGATGCTGAAGCCGAAGTTCTATGGGCATTACAGAGTCATCAGGAGGATAGGCGATGTAGCATATGAGCTGGAGCTACCAGAAGGTAGCAAGATTCATAATGTCTTTCACGTCTCTTGCCTTAAAAGGGCTATGGGACAATAGGTTAGCATTTCACAGGAGTTTCCACCCTTGGATGAGGAGGGTCAGTTGGAATTAGTGCCAGAGGAGGTACTAGAGCAGAGAGAGTGCAGACTAAGGAGCAGGATCATCAAAGAGTGCTTAGTTATATGGAGGGGTCTTCCAGCGGAGGATGCCACATGGGAGGGAGAGCATATCTTGCAGCACCCAGGATTGATGTTGCTTGACGACAAGCAATCTCGGGAAGGGAGGATTGTGATGTCTCGTTCCCAAGAGTAGGCTAGCAGGGAGTGACGTAGTAGTATATATGTTCCCGTAGACTATAGTCAGGCACAAACAGGGAACAAGATGGAGAAATAAGGAGGAATTGATGGCTAAACGATGAATTAATCCAAAATGCTTAGGAAAAGTCACTTAATCCTAAGTCAACGAAGAATTAGAATGAAAAGGTGTTAAGGGGGGACTTAATTGACAAATAAATAATTTATTTGGAAAGGCGCCTAGCTTAAGTGAGGTCAATGGTGAATTAGATTGGGAAAGGTATAAAGGAAGAAATTTGACCTAATTCCTCATTATGCATTGTTATGATTTGATGTTGAGAGTTCCCAGAGGAGGAGGAGAGACAACCTTACTGTTTTGTGGATTTCTGGAGTAAACCACCACCATTGATCAGTTTCAGTGCTAAGAGACACACCCTAGCCCATCGGATATACCATCCAGGTATTTCACCATACGTTTCAGGAGTTTCCGTTGTGGAGTGCACAGCTCATCCAAGGAGGGCGCAAGCTAGTTTGAGGGTTTGGAGAGATGCAATAGACCTGTGTCCTGATTGCAGTTTCATTTTGACCCATTGGAGATCCATCCATGGTGCTTCTATTGAGCCATCTATCATCAGATTCCGATGGTGGAATCTTTCATATTGATTCATCTAGCCATTCAGGGTGCAGTTATTCCGGACACACATTTGGCGTTGCATGCAGAGTTCTAGGGAAGATCCGGTCAAACCCTTCCGACCCATTTCATCATTTGATGAGACGATCGTTTTGAGCCATATAGCAGTAGATTCCGTTGGTGGAATATTTTGGGGCACATTCAGTGTTCCAGGAGGGGCGCAAACCCCCCAGGGGTCCAAATCCAGTGTCGTCGGGGTCAGATCCGAGATCCAACAGACATCCATTCCAGTCTATAGGCTAGGGAACTTCTATTGGAGCAGTTTCAAGCACATTTTAATGGTATATTCTTCAGGTCAAATTTCCCAGCTGGTAGCGGTTACCGTATTTCTCCAGAATCGCACATTTTTGTCGATCTATCCCTGCATGCATCAGATATGCTATCATCTTATGATCACGGGTATTTTTTATGTTATTCGATTGTATTCCAGTACAGATCCAGGAGATCTGACTGATGCTTAGATTCTATATTTCCGGTAGGCTATTGTATTTCCATGTTTGAACCGTTATTATTCATGATATTGAGCAGTTGACATTCTCTACTTTTTCATGCATTATTATATGATTGTTAGACCTTAAATATGCAACATGCACATGTAATAACCAACATGCACCTGCAATAACCAACATGCAACTGCAATAACCAAAGAATATCTCAAACACATGACTAAAACGTATCCAGAAACCCCCAGTGTATTAGATCTGCCAGATAGAGCATTAGAACAGTAGCGAATATCATGATCAGCTAGATCAGGGATATTTCATTACATTCCACTCACAACTTACTATCCCACAACCCACTGATATTCTCCTACAACTATCATGAATTTCCTCTAGCTCTCTTCCTCTTGACCTACCCAACCCGAGGAATGTACTCCTTCACTATTGGTAGTCCATCGGACATCCCATTTGTTTATCAGGGTCTTTCTGGGTGAGCTAACCAAGAATCTTTCTGATGGGAACTCAAGGGTAATCACTTCCAAGAAAACTACCAGAAACCACAACAACACTTGTTGTTATAGTGAAACTCCGAGAGGAGTTCACTCTTCATGCCTCATAATCTGACTCTTCAATATTCAACTCCAAAATTCTTCAAAAAATCTCCAACACGCTTCAAAATCCCCCCATCCTCCTTGCTCTAGCTTCGGTGCTCTTGCTTCTTGATTTATGCTTGTTATTCAGGTCAAAATCTCTCTGTAAAACTACTTGTTCTACCCCATACAAATTTTCTCTATTTTCCCAAGACAATTGACTTCTCACTTTTCCCCATGTTTATTGTACTACAACCCCATGCTTCCAATAACTATGGGATGTAACTCTCACACCCACCCTATTACATGAGTTTAATGATTGGAATCTCATACACTCAAAAAAGAAATAGAATTTATCCCCAAATTGATAAAAAAAAATCAGAAATATGGGTTTGAATTAATACCCATAAACCATTTCCCCCTTGGGCCCCCTCTTAGACACTTTGTTAGGGACCTAGCCCCTTACGTAGGTAGAACAATGTATTCTGATGTAATAAAGGTCAATGTTAATAAGGCCTTGCAATAAGATAGAATAAATCGAATGTAAGAAGACCTAATAGAAGCTTTCTCTTCTAGAAGGATATTCCTCTAGATGGTTCTCTTGATAGAGATATTTAGTATAAATAGGAGTTGAGGGTATGAGAACCCTAGCTTGGATATTATTGTAATAGAGCTCTGCTCGAATGGAGGTTGCCCCCTCGAAGAGGCCCGTGAACATTGCTCTCAGTAATCGAAGTGTTCTTTCTGTTGTTATTACGTTATCATTTCAGTGTTATTGTGGTGTATTATGGTTATATTGTTGTTCATCTGCCATTTCTAGCATTTTTTTTATGTTCTGCATACTTTTTATATATGGAATATTACAAGTGGTATCAGAGCACTTTCCTTGGCAAAAAATTGTGGGTTAAATTTTTTTTCAGGGTAGAGACATATTCTGGCATCTTTAAGCCACAGAGATCTATCATTACGTGCATAAACCCATAATTGATGGATTCATACACGCAGGAAATACAAGTGGTTCTTAAGCACACATCTATTGGCTACCCTTTTAACCCTTGTTGGTACCCCTTCGAGTGGTAGCGCATCAGACAACACCTATGTATGAATCGACCTAGATGTCCTGGAGCCCTCTTTAGATAAATCGATTAGCCGCCTGACTGCTATAGTTCCACCGAGAACAACACTTAGAAATATATTCTCTATTAATTGGGTAGTCGGGTAGTACAACTAAGGGCATGGTCTAGCCTCCTTAGTTAGTGCCCTAAGATATTGGGCCAAGTACTATTGTTGGACCCCAAACATATATCATAGAGCTATAGCATAGGGAAAACCCTTGTCTGTAGAACCCTTGATTACCTAACCCTTGGGGATGGAAACAAAAAAATTAAAACAGACAAGATCTATTGCTGCACAACTGTGTTCGGGTTGCCAAATCACTACACATTTCATCTTGGTTAAGAATTTGGGCATTTCATCACTGCAGTACTCTTCAGACCTATTCAATTTTTGCACCATTATTTGAGACCTATACCATTGGATTTATCTCTTTGCCCTTATCACATTCATACATATCATTTTTCAACAAAAGTGTTGACCCCACTTGCCCCATTTTAGTTCCCTCGTCATCATGGCCCATACCTGTAACTAAGACTTGGAATCTCGCTTCAATACCTTGCAATTTAATTTCATAGAGACCCAACAAGAAGTGAAACAGATCAGTGTCAATGGTGTCGCCATCAATACAACCATGCAGTCCTCCATCGTCACCTCAATCGAAGAACTCAAACAAGACATGACTACCCAGCTTGAATCTGTCGTTTCGATGATCTGCACCAAGCTGCATATCCATGTAAATAACCCTTTATCTGACCCACCCCCACATACCAAAGATGAAAATTCCTCTCATTCCCATAATTTTCATCCCCATCACTTTCAGCGTGGCCTACACCTTCCGCAAGTGGATGTGACCAAATTTTATGGCTCGGATCCCATTGGTTGGGTAACCCAAATGGAACATTATTTCTCTTTATATGGAATTATATATGACTTGGCCAAACTCTAGTATGGTGTTCTCCATCTAGATCAAGAACGTTGGAAATGGTGGCGATGGAGAAAAACTTCTTGTCAAGGGTACATTGCTTGGACACACTTTGTGGAAGAGATTTATGAATGCTTTGACACTGACACCAACCATTTAGGACGTTTGACAAAGTTGAAACAATCTGAAACAGTGGAAGACTTTATAGTTTCTTTTGAGCGCCTGGCTTTTCGGACAGAGGGCATGTCTGATACCTTTTTTCGAGAATGTTTTATCAGTGGCTTCAAGGATGAGATTTGTGCCCATGTCCTCATGGCTCGGCCTCAAAGTTGGGTGGAGACTACTAAAAGAGATAAAGAAGCACAACAGGTTATATCTTCTCAAAACCGGAAACCCTCCTTTATTCCTCACACTAAACCAATAAATCCCACTACTCCCTCTGCTCCACTAAAGATCTAAAAATTGACCAGAGCTGAAATGGTTGAATTCCAACTCAAAGGCCTTTGTTATAATTGTGATGACAAATATTTTCCAGGCCACAAGTGTAAGGAACAAAATCTTTTTATGGCCATCTTGGAGGATGTTTCGGAAAAGGATGTTGAAACTCCCCTTGTGTCTGAGTCACCTGAAACCACGGACATAACCCCTCCCTCAGACCCTCCCGAAGTAGAATCGGTCATTTCCCTAAATTCTCTCATCGGTTTCTCTGCTCCCCAAACCCTCAAGCTAATTGGTTAGATCAAGCATAGGAAGGTCATCATTCTGGTTGATAGGGGAAACACCCATAATTTTATTCATCGTCGCATTGCCCAAGAAACTCATTGCTATATCCATGCAGTTAATAATTCTGAAATCATGATTTCCAATGGTGGCTCCATGAAATATGGAGGGCATTGTGAAAATGTGTGTCTCCAAATTGGTGACTACCACCTAAAATCTCATACGTTTTCTATCAACATGGGCGGTTGTGACATTGTGTTGGGTGTAGACTGGATAAGGACTTTGGGTCACATTCTCATGGATTTCAAGGAATTAACCATGCAATTCGACTAGGAGGGCCAAAAATATAAGTTGCAAGGAATCACTGCCAGTTCATCGGAGATCATTAGTTCCCATTACATGGAAAATCTACTCAAAAAAGGTCATTCTGGCGCTATTTCCCAAACTCCATGCCATACAGGAAACTGAGACACCCTCTGTGCCGCAAGACCTCCAATCCATCCTCTCTAAACATCAAGTGGTCTTTTTCACTGCCTAGGGACTCCCGCCTTCCTGTGGTGTTCATGATCATTCCATTCCCCTTATACCAGGAAGCCTCCCTTCCAATATATGTCCATTTCGTCACCCCTAGTACAAGCCCCTATTCTTATCATGTGGTCATGGTCCTGAAGAAAGAAGGTTCTTGGCGCATGTGTCCTGACTTCCACGCCCTCAACAAACTCACGATTAAAGAAAAATTTCCCATTCCTGTCATTGATGAACTCTTGGATGAATTGAGTGGCACCCAGTTCTTTACTAAACTTGATATTTGTTCTGGCTACCACCAGATCCATACGAAAGTGACAGACATTCCTAAGACTTCCTTTAGAACTCATGAGGGCCACTATGGGTTTTTGGTCATGCCCTTTGGCTTGTGTAATTCCCCCTCCACCTTCCAAATCCTCATGAATCATGTCTTTTGCCCCTTTCTCTATCATTTTTTCTTAGTTTTCTTTGATGATATCCTCATCTATATAAAAACCTGGACATACCACCTTTCTCAAGTGGACCGAGTTCTCCATCTACTCTCTCAGCACCAACTTTTCCTGAAACAATCTAAATGTTCTTTTGGTGCCTTAGAATTCAAGTACTTGGGCCATCTTGTTGGCAAGAATGACGTTAGGGTGGACCCTAAAAAGATTGAAGCTATGCAAGATTGGCCTCACCCAAAGACTCTCAAAATCTTGCAAGGATTTCTGGGCCTAACAGGTTATTATCACAAGTTTGTTAAGAATTATGGAAATATTGTGGCATCTCTCACAACACTCCTTAAAAATAATTCTTTCACTTGGACCCCAGCAGTTGCTCGGGATTTTCAAACCTTGAAGATGGCCATGTGCACCACTCCAGTCCTGGCCTTTCCTAATTTCACAAAGACCTTTGTCCTAGAATGTGATACTTCAGGGAAAGGTATTGGCATTTTTTATCTAGGTGGATATCGGTGGCCACCCACGTTTTTCAAATGGTTCAAAACAGTTTTCTGGCAATTTTGGCAATTTACTATTTTTAGCAGGTTTTAACTTCCAGGGCCATTTTGAGGGCACAAATGAAGGTTTTTCAAGATATAGGTTCTCAATTATATTCGAAGGCATGAATGATCCCCCAAAATGAATCTCCTCAACGATACCTTTCCAATGAGCTATCACAGGCCTAAAACGAAGATCGTATGAAAAAGTTACGACCCCGGGAAGTTGATGTACTCACTTACCCAAACGGGGCCCACATGACTTTTGGTGCTTCATCTCCTAGGGTTAGGTTTTTGGATGTATAGGGTTTTTGGCATTTTTGCTTATTTTAAAAAGGTCTTCGAAGCCTCATTGTAATCATATTCTTGCGAATGCGAGTAGCCATCACATCTCTTCTCATAGATAAGCTGCCACCATTCTAGAGAGTCTTTCACTCTGTATTTTTACAGTCTCTGTACATTTCTTTCATTAACAAAAATCGTGTATTACTGTATATATGTGCTTATGGTTTCATCTCTGATACATTTCTGTTATATTATTGAATATCTGCGATATCTCTGTGCATTGATTTATTATATCTCCGATCTCATTTCGTGCCAAAAATAATCTGGATTAGTGGAATCAGAGCAGGCTGCTCTTGATCGTTTTTTCAGTGCATGCCCCCAACGAGGTTCAATTATAGCAAGTTGGGTCTCGAGCTTGTCTCTCTTGAAGACAATCTCTCTCGCACACCCAAGAAACCCTCAATGGAAGAAGAAAAGAAAAATGACAGAGAAGACAATCCTATCAATCTGTTGCTTGAGAAATCTCTCACACAATAGAGGGACAAAATGATGGAGAATTTTTCCCACATCTTTCAATGCCTACCGATAGCATCAGGCACATATTCATCAAGTGGCCACTTTGGAGGCACCTTGCCTTTCAAGGTACAAGTTAATTTTGATATTCCTGTATTTGAAGGACAGATAGATGTAGAAGCCCTAGAAAAATGGTTAACTCTGCTAGAAGGTTATTTCTCTATTCACAATTTTTTCGACAAAGAAAATATCACCTATGCACTCCTTAAAGCTCTCCCTCATGTCAAACATTGGTGGGAAACTTACTGGGAGGAAAGTTCCATAGAGGAGTCTAGAATATATGGGGTCGATCCCACTTGGGATTTTTTTTTGGATGCAATAAAAGAGTAGCATTACCTTGTTGGCAACTATGAGGACCAGTACATGAGATGGACCATGCTATGGAAAAAGCGAGGCCAAGTAGTTCTGGAGTTCACCAATACCTTCCATACCTTGCCAACCAAGTTGGGTATCAAAGACTCCAAGCGACATTTGGTTCTGAAATAGCATGGGGCTCTACACAGATACATCTAGACTGAAATGGATTTTCTGGACATCTCATCACTCGGTGTTGGTTATCGATATGTTGTTAAAATTGAGCAGAAATTTAAGCACCAGAACAAATGGGAATTTGGGTCTGCAAATCCGCAACAGCAAAAGTATGACAAAGACGGCCCTAACAAACAGTCTCCTGAAAACCAGTCCAAGACACAGGAAAAGAAGGGTCACAGGAAGACAAAGAAGGACACCAAAAAATGGTGTGATTTCCACAAAATCCCCTGGCACAACACCGATGAATGTCGCTCAAAATAGTAATTGGTGGCCGAGATCAAAGACAAGGAGCCGAACCTTGATTAAGAATCTAATTCTGAAAATATTGGTAAAGGACAGATCATTGACGCAGACCCCACTGCTATTGTCGCGACCGTAACAATTCAACCAGAAGAAGCAACAGATCCTGAAGAGGGGGAGCGCCTTTTTCATTCACAGATGTGGGTGAAGGGGACCCCGATGCATTTTATTGTTGATAACAGAAGCCAGAAAAACCTCATCTCAACAGAGATCATCAAATAGTTGGGATTGTCAACAACACCACACCCGCAGCCATACAACATCAGGTGGCTTCGACAAGGACGAAATCTCTGTGTCATCCAACAGTGTCGATTGTCATACGACATCCAACCCTTCAAGGATGAGGTATTATGTGATGTTGCCCCACTGGATGTCTGTGATGTTCTCTTGGGCCAATCATATATGTGGAGACGCCATGTTGTTTATGAGTCTCGACCCTGTAGTGTCATTGTTACTTTGGGGGGTCATCTCTACAGAATACCAGAGGTAGTTCTGACTACTTTTCCACCAAAAAAGTGTTTCAAGGTAGTATCTCATACTGCAAAATTCAGCTTCTTCACAATCTATTCAAAAGGAGAACAAAAGGACACTACAACCACTACAGCCTTGCCCTAAGCACCTTCTATCCAATAGAAGCAGGTCGAAAAGGCTGCAGCAAAGTGCAAAGATTCCTTCTGTACATCGTCCTCTCATGTATCTCGACTTGTTGAACAGCCTCAACCTCAATAGGTTTGTGACATATTTCTACAAACTGAGCAGCTTGACGTCTCCAGTAAGACAAGCAGCTCACCAAGATGCAGATTCAGCAAACGCTTTTCCCTCTCCCCCGGGAACTCAACGCAATGGATACCATTGCTTCCTAAGGAGGGAGGATTGATCTAGGTGGATATCGATGGCCACCCACCTTTTTCAAATGGCTCAAAACAGTTTTCTGGCAATTTTGTCAATTTACTATTTTTAGTAGGTTTTAACTTCCGAGTCCATTTTGAGGGCCCAAATGAAGATTTTTCAAGATATATGTTCTCAATGATATTCAAAGGCATGATTGAGCCCCCAAAATGAATCTCCTCGATGATACCTTTCCAACGAGCTATCACACGCCTAAAATGAAGGTCATATGCAAAAGTTACGACCCCGGGAAGTTGACGTACTCACTTACCCAAATGGGGCCCACATGACTTTTGGCACTTCATCTCCTAGGGTTAGGTTTTTGGATGTCTAGGGTTTTTGGAATTCCTGCTTATTGTAAAAAGGCCTTCAGAGCCTCATTGTAATCATATTCTTACAAATGTGAGTAGCCATCACATCTCTTCTCAGAGATAAGCTACCACCATTCTAGTGAGTCATTCACTTTGTATTTTTACAGTCTCTGTACATTTCTTTCATTAACAAAAATCGTGTATTACTGTATATCTGTGTTTATGGTTGCATATCTGATACATTTCTGTTATATTATTGAATATCTGTGATATCTCTGTGCATTTATTTATTATATCTCTGATCTCATTTCGTGCCGAAAATAATCTGAATTAGTTGTCCTTATGCAAGAGGGTCGGACTTTGGCCTTTACCAGCAGACAATTGTCTGAACGAAATTTGTGCAAATCAATCTATGAAAAGGAAATGTTGGCTATTTTGCATGTCGTTGATTTGTAGTGCCCTTATCTATTGGGGCAACACTTCAAAATTAAGATAGACCATCAAAGCCTCAAGTATTTTCTAGAACAATGCATTTCCTCCCCAGAGCAACAAAAATGGGTGACTAAGCTATTTGGATATGATTATGAGATCATTTGCAAGAAAGGAAAAGATAATGTGGTGGCTTATGCAATTTCCCGAAAATATGAAGATGAAGGCTCCATTTTTTCTCTCTCCTTCATTGTACCAGATTGGCTCCAAGTCGTTCACCAGGAATGGCTACATGATCCCAAAAGTTTGCATCTGATACAACAATTTATGTCCAATTCTCCAGTTTCCCCAGGGTACTCATGGCTCCATGATGAGCTTCGATACAAAGGTCGTTTGTATTTAAGTAAACAGTCAAAACTTAAATCCACAGTGCTTTCTGAGCTTCATGCTACACCCATAGCTGGGCACTCTGAGTTTACCAAAACCTATGACCGGGTCAAACGTTTTTTTTTTCTGGGATGGTATGAAACAAGACATTCGTAATTTTGTGGCCGAATGTGATGTGTGTCAACACAACAAGGGAGAAATAGTCAAATATCTGGGCACACTTCAACCACTTCTGATTCCAACTGTTATTTAGAGGGATATCTCCATGGATTTTATTACAGGCTTACCTAAATCGGGTAATAAATCAGTCATCATGGTGGTAGTTGATCGCCTTTCCAAGTATGTTCATTTCTGTGCTCTTCAACACCCATTTAAAAGATCCATAGTGGCTCAATTTTTCATGGATCAGGTCTTCAAGCTTCATGCCATGCCACATTCTATTGTTTCTAATCGCGACCCAACTTTCACCAACAATTTTTGGCAAGAACTATTAAAGCTACAAGGCACCTAATTGCATCTCAGCACAGCTTATCATCCCCAAACGGATGGTCAAACTGAATTTGTCAACAAGTGCTTGGAAACATATCTGAGGTGTTTTGCATCGGAAAAGAAAAATCAGTGGGCTCAATGGTTACCCCTAGTTGAATGGTGGTACAACACTTCATACCATACAACTACATGCATGACTCCTTTTGAAGCGGTCTATGGACAAAATCCACCTTCAGTTCTCTCATATTTACCAAGTGTCTTGAAGGTCCAGGCGGTTGACCAAATGCTTACATTTCGAGAGGCTATTCTTTGTACCCTCAAAGAGAATTTGGTCATGGCTTAGAATCGCATGAAGCAACAAGCAGATCAAGGTCACTCTGAACGTCAATTTGCAGAAGGGGATCAGGTGTTTCTTCGACTGCAACCTTACAAGCAAAATTCCCTCAAGGCCGACCACTGTCAAAAGTTAGCGCCCAAATTTTATGGTCCTTATACAGTTCTCAAGCGTGTGGGACAGGTGGCCTATCAATTAGATTTTCCTAGTCATTCTAAGCTACATCTTGTTTTTCATGTTTCATGCTTGAAGAAGGTGATTGGAACTAAGTGTCAAACTCAAACCAACTTTCCCGAGTTGGACGAAGAAGACTCCTTTTGGCTACAACCACAAGGAGTTTTGGACCAGCTTGAGCATTGCCTGTGTCAGCGAACTATCAAGGAAGTGTTATTCCAGTGGAAAGATACAACTCTAGCAGATGTCACTTGGGAACCAACTACCATTCTACAACAATTTCCACATCTCAAGCCTTGAGGACAAGGTTGTTTTTAAGGGGGCAGACATGTTAGGGACCTAACCCCTTACGTAGGTAGAACAATGTATTTCGATGTAATAAAGGTCAATATTAACAAGGCCTTACAATAAGGTAGAATAAATCGAATGTAATAAGACCTAATAGAAGCTTCCTCTTCTAGAATGATCTTCCTCTAGATGGTTCTCTTGATAGACATATTTAGTATAAATAGGAGTCGAGGGTATGAGAACCCTAGCTTGGATATTATTGTAATAGAGCTCTGCTCGATTGGAGGTTTCCCCCTTGAAGAGGCCCATGAACATTGCTCTCAGTAATCGAAGTGCTCTTTCTGGTGTTATTCTATTATCATTTCAGTATTATTGTGGTGTATTCTGGTTATATTGTTGTTCATCTGCCATTTCTAGCATTTTATTTATGTTCTGCATACCTTTTATATCTGGAATATTACACACTCTCAGGCATTCCCCTCTCTCTTGTGGATTAATCAACCCCCATCTTCATCCATATTCTCAGCAGTTGATATCACATTACTTTTATTAAAATCAGAAAATGCATTTCGCATATTACATCGCTTGGTCATAGCCACATTCATATCTACATTATACATTAATTAAACTGGGAATTATAATGGGGATGTTGCAAAACCAAAAGTGCAAGTCCAACCCGCATCTTCTAAAACCTTTGTTGAAGTTCTAAAGAAGACATCAAGTCCCTCTCCCCCCTTACAAGGGGAGGAAAATCCAATTGGGATAACAGAACACATGAAGTAGAAATAAACATTAAGGGGCATCAAAAGGTCTTTGAACCTTTTCTTATAGGTTAATTATGCATTATTGAAGTTAATTATGTATTGTTGAACTATGTTTTTCTTTGTAACTAGATTGTGAGAATGTATTCATGTATTCAAGAAACATATACGAAAAGTTCCAATCTCCAAAGTAAACAAATTTTTTTGACAAGGTGATGTGTCATCCCATGTAGCAAAGGGACTTTTTAAAAACAACATGTAGGCATGTAGGCTTTCTGTGTAGTTGATTTTTAAAAACAACATGTAAGAATGTAGGCTTTTTGTGTAGTTGATTACGATTTTTCACGGCTTTTTGTGTAGTTGATTACGATTTTTGACAGCCTTCTGTATAGTTGATTATTATTTTTTACCACCTTTAATACAAATATTCTCCATCCTAATTAAAAAAATCTGATATTTCTATGCTCTTATTTAAATAAGACTACATAATTTATGATTTATATTCATGTCTATGATTTTATTTTATTTTATCACTATTTGTCAAATACCTATTTAAAAAAAAAATATGTAAACTCCTTTTATCACATAGTATCATAGTATGTAATATATTGTTGCCCACTCTCCTCCATAAGAAAATGCACAAATAATGTCAAATACATATTTTTAAAAAACATGTGAACTTCTTTATCATATATACTATGTAATACATTGTTGTCTATTCTTCTTCTCCATTTGCAAATGTATAAACATTTCACTTTTTTATTTTTTTTAACATGTGTTTTTTCCTTCAAAGTTATGGGTTCAAATCTAAAGAGAGTTAAGATATATACAGTTCCCTAAACTTTTAACAATCAAATCTTTTTATGAAAGATTTCTTTATCCCACACACAAAAAAATCTCATACACCAACTTGATATCTAAATTATTATTATATTATAAATTTTATAATTTTACTATACACAAATAATTCACCTAATATTATACACTTTCCTTTATAAAATTAATAACTCTGATATGCAGAACGTCCTTTAGTGCAACTTGGCCAACTTGGGAATAGGGAATAGATTTTGTGCATAGCAAAACAATAAAATAACATCAATCTCTAAGGATAAGAGTGGATTCATGGATTTAACCCGTTGGCCATTCCTTTTATTTGACTGATCGCTAGATTTAAGCAGAGACCAAGCAAAGTTGGATGCATCTATCATGCCATTGGATAGATTTTATATTCTACAAAAATAGAAAGTTTCTCCATCATGCCATTGGATAAATTTTATATTCTACAAAAATAGAATGTTTCTCCATCATTATTATTATTATATTGATATTAAACATTTTATATACCCAATATTGCCATCTTCAATTATGACGGCTATTAAAACAGATACTGGAAAGATATTCTCCCTGCCAGTAGTGGAATGCCGTGCAACAAATAATGGCGATGGTTGACTTGCCTCCGCTTCTGTGACAGTGACCATTTTTGTCCAGAAGGCTTCAGAGCGTTGATACAAAACCGACCTTAACATACGCGGCATGGCACTCAGTCAACAGCGCTTTGCACATTTTTTTAGAGGCGGAATATGGGCACGTTATTGACAGATCCCCGGGACTTTCACATTTTCTTCACACAAAAAGGCTACTGGCAGGGAGTGGCTTAACTAGGGAGCAATCTTTTTTGAATTATTTTTTCGGCATGATTTTAGGTGATGTAGTTTTAAATTTCTTGTCAATTTAAAAATCTGATTGGTTTTTTAAGTATTTGGGTTGGTTTAAAATAGAACAAAACCTCTAAAGTAAAGTTTTGAAATACATAAAACTTTAATTCATACCAAACTCAAACTATCCCAAAAATCTAATCAAATTCAGACTAATTTCTTTTCAAGAAAATTACTCCCGAGTTAGCTTACTCCCTACTTGCAGCCGCCGCCGCTCCTGTCTAGGTCTTAACAAACGTGTAAAGCATCAACAGCAGATTATAATAAACTTCCTGCAATTTTTCTTATCTGCTCTGCTGTTCATGAGCCGACCAAACTTCA
>WSFP011472133.1:0-17556 GCA_009831015.1 Picea engelmannii
ATTTTCTAGAAAGATTTTATTTATAAAAAGACTAGCCTAAGCACTTGTAATCAATACTTGTGAGTTAGGATATTATTTTTGATGGATATAAACATAGGGTGACATTCCCTCCTATGACTTGCAAGCATATTTTCCTTGTCCTCAAGCAACCGCCATTGAAAAATGTATCAATCTAGGCTTTCAAGTCACAAAACATCCTTTCTTTATCGAAAATAATGAATACTACAGAGTTAGACGAATGTTGAATCAAGAACAACAAGCAATCGTAAAGGACATTGCAATGAAAAAATGCTCAAACATGCACACTCATGTGCACTTGTTCCTTATAGGCGGGGCAAGAACAAGAAAAACATTCATAGCGAAAGAACTATTCCAAATGATTATACGAATCTATGATTCAAACAATTCGACTGACCCTATGAAAACAAAGGGACTAATAGTTGCATATATAGGAAAATATGCATATAATGTAGATGTAACAACAATCTGTTGAAATAATGTAATTGCAAAGTGTATTCTGATTATTATTTGATATATTATTCATTGGATCAATCCCCATTATGGATTGATCATGTTGGTTATTGTAAAGGACCAAATCCCCTTTTGCGGATTGGTCAAAATGTAATTGTAATAGGAAGAATAAGAAGTCGGCCCCATAATATATTTAAGAGGCCCCATAATATATTAAAGGTGGTTATAACCACCCAGATTAATAAGTCAGCCTAGTGAAGAGACACTTCCACACATGCTAGACTTGTATAAATAAGGAGGCTAGTGCCTCACTTAGATACCCACTCACTTGTTCATTTGAGAGACAAGTTTTGGAGCTACAGTTGGAGAAGAGAGAGAGAGAGAGAGAGAGAGAGAGAGAGAGAGAGAGAGAGAGAGAGAGAGAGGCACATATTTGGTGTACTTGTTTGAGTTATCTCTTGGCATTGTATTTGCTATCTATAGCAAGGAAATTTTGTTGGGTTTTCTGCCCCATGAGGGTTTCCCAGGATAAATGATGTGTCTCTTCTGATTGTGTATTTCTCAGTGATCCTATCTTATGCTATTGTTATCTATTGAAGTGAAAATAACTCTAACAATATCTTAAACATTAACATGGAATTAGAGCCAAGCTGAAGGGAGCATCTTTCACAAGAGAAAGTAAAAAATGTCATTGTTTTCATACATGCAAATTAGGGATTTTTGTTGGTGAGGTGTTTCAGCCTTAAAACCATCTAGAAAAGTGCACCCTCCCTGAAGGATCACTTTGGAGTCCTCAGAGCAATGTTTCAATGGATAGATCTCCTGTAAAGTGAAACCCTAGTTTCACAAAGTACCAGAAATACCGGAAAACCAGAGAACCAGAAGTACTAGAAGTACCAGAGGTACTAGAAAACTAGAAGCACTAGTCCAGAAATCCATAGATCAAGGTTGGAGGGGTAAAAGTTGGATTTTCAAAAATTTGACTGCACCATCTTACTCGCCTCAACTCAATGCATCTATCCCCTGGATAAGAATTTCAAAATTCAAAGTTTGAAAAAATAGGGCTTCCTCATAAAACCCTAAGTTGCAGTTGCAGTTGCAGTCTCAGAACCAGTTGCAGTTGCAGTATCAGTTGCATTTGCATCTGTACTACCAGTTGCAATCACCCTTGAAGTTTTCAAGAGTTGGTAATAATTATTGTTGCTGCCAGATGGTGCCACTACGTGCTATCAAAGGTATGTACTCACATATGTTTAAATGGTTAAATGTTAAAGAGTATTTGCAGGAGAAGGGATCTCTTGCCATAGATCCAGAAGGATCTCAAGATACAACACATTCAAAAGAATAATGCAACTCAGGTTTTCTTATTCTAATATGCATCTATTTGTTATGACATTATTTTGATCAATGTTGCATGTTGAAGCTATGATAAAAAATTTAGATGGATTGAAATTTGAGATCATAGAGATTATCCTCTAACCCAACCTTATGTCAAGATAACGTATTGTCTAAGTACAGAAGATAGTTTGAAGAAATAACTCATTATCTTGAGTGAAGGAGACTTGGAAGAAAAGAAAGCATTCATTCTTGAGGAAAAATCTCCAGATCCCAGAAGAAACCTCGTGTGTTAGTTCTAGGTTTCCATGGAGGAATGTTTGATAACAACACTCTGAGATTGTTGACCTCATTTCGTATTGTATTCCTTACCTTTAATCTTTGGTTCATACAAGTTACAAGTGATATCTCTAAAGGAGCTACTATGATGATTGTTCGTGCTATTGCTTTATATTATCAAAAGTATATTATTTTTGCTTGTTGTTTTATTGACCTTGTCCTAGGTCACAGGTAATAACCCTGAGGAAGCTATAGTGAAGTTTGTAGAAGGCAACAAGCTAAAGGAGAAACCATAAATGAATCAATCATCATTAGAAAAGAAGAAGGTGGCTTGTATAAGCTAAAGGGTCACTCAAAAGCTACCATGACCCATGCCATTGAGAATCCATCTGAACTTTGGAATAGAATATTAGCTCACATCAACTACAAGGCGCTACCATACGTATGCAAAGTTGTCACAGGTCTACCAAAACTCAAGGTTGACCATGAAGGCATGTGCAATGGATGTGCACAAGGGAAGAACATCAAGAACCCTTTTCCAAAGAGAGACAACAAAGAAGAAGGAGTCCTAGAAATCATTCATTCAGGTGTAATTGGCCCAATGACATCATCCTCCATTAGTGGGTATGTATACTATGTATCATTTATTGATGATTATTCTCATAAGACCTGGTTGTATTTCTTGAAATCTAAAGATGAAATGTTCAACAAATTAAAGGAATTCAAAGCCTTGATAGAGAATCCTTATGAAAGAAATATCAAGATACTTATGTTAGATAATGGAGGAGAATACATCTCAAAAGATTTTGTGAACTTCTGCAAAGATGTTGGGATCAAGAGGGAACTCACTACTACCTATAATCCTCAAAAAAATGGTGTAGCTAAAAGGAATACCAGAATGATAATGGAAGCTGTGAAGACCATGATCCATGATCAAGATCTTCCAATGTGCTTATGGGAAGAAGCATCAATGAAAGTTGTATATGTGTAAAACCGATTGTCCCATAGTACACTTGGGTTCAAGACCCCGAAAGAGATGTTCACCGGAAAGAAGCCAGAGGTAAGCCATCTCAAAATATTTGGCTATCCAATATTTATACGTATACCGAAAGAGAAGAGAAACAAGTTGGAACCCTAAGGAAAGAGGGGAATATTTGTGGGATACTGTGAGGTCTCCAAGGCCTTCAGGATCTATATACGCGGTCACCGTCACATTGAGATCAGCAGGGATGTGACCTTTGATGAAGATGAAAAACTAAAGAAATCGAGAAGATGTCAACTTGAAGAAGTATATGAAGAGAAACCTGTAATATCTAGAATTGCAAATTCAGTGAGGGAGGTTCCCAACGCTGTTGAACCAGTGAGGGAAGTCGTAACTTCCCCTGATGAGGAAATTCTAGAAGATCATGACATAGTAGAGTTTCAAAAACCTCCTTAGATGAAGATCTACCATAAGAGAAAGCCATCTTGGGCTAGAGATATTATTCAAGATGGAGAGAAATATGGTGTTCCCGAAGGAACCACGAGACATGTGAAGAGACCTAAGCCATTATCCAGTTATATGGATTTTATGTGTGATCTCCTAGAGAAGGAGCCTACCTTCTTTGAAGAAGCCATTCAAAATAAAGAATGGGCAGATGCCATGACAAAAGAATACCAATCCATAATAAAGAATGATGTATGGGAAATAGTTCCCAGACCGAAGAGTAAGGATGTGGTATCCTCCAAAAGGATTTTCAAAATAAAACATGTTTCTGTTCTAAGACTTTTGCGATCATTGTTTTGTTCAGAGAGTACTTTCGGATCCATCGCATAGGTTTTATGTTTTTCGACGTTTCGGACCAAACTAGTGTGGTCCATCATCAGGAAAGCGTTTGTGAAGAATGGACCACACTAGTTTGGTCCGAAACATCGAAAAACATAAAACCTATGCGATGGATCTGAAAGTACTCTCTGAATAAAACATTTTGCTGATGGAAGTATTGAGAAACATAAAGAAATATTTTTAGCTCGTGGATTTTCTCAAAAAGAAGGCATTGACTATGAAGAAACATTCGCTCCTGTAGCCAGATACACTTCGATCAGAACCATCATAGCCCTTGCAGCTAAGATGAAGTGGAATTTACACCAGATGGATGTAAAAATAGCTTTCCTAAATGGTGTCATCGAAGAAGAAGTGTATGTAGAGAAAAATCAAGGATTTGAAGTTGAAGACAGGAAGTCTCATGTCTACAAGTTGAAGAAGGCTCTATACATATTGAAGCAAGCTCCTAGAGATTGGTATGGATGGATAGACAGTTTCCTTACGAGCTTGGGCTTTACCAAGAGTAAAGAAGACTTTAACCTCTACTTAAAGGTCATGAACAATGATCCAATGATATTATTGCTATATGTGGATGAATTATTCTTAACTGGAGAAGAAAAGCTCATCACCGAATGTAAGAAGAGGCTTGCTTCGGAACTTGAGATGAAATACCTTGGCCTAATGGATTATTTCTTAGGTCTTGAGGTATGACAGAGTCCATAGAATATCTTCCTTAACCAAGGGAAGTATGTAGTCGAAATCCTGAAGAGATTCGACATGTTAGAGTGAAAGTCCATGAATACACCCATGGGAATGAAGTTGAAGTTGTTGGTCGATACTTCATCAGAATTGATTGATGCCACACTGTATAGACAGATTATTGGATTGTTGATATACCTGATGAACACCAGACCAGATATTTGTTTTCCTGTGAACACCTTGAGTTAGTTGTTGGTAGAACCCAAACATGTTCACCTTGTGGCTGCAAAACATGTGATGAGGTACCTTAAGGGTACATTAGATTATGGTCTCAGCTATGATGGAGATCATGATTTCACATTGAGTTGGTACACTAATTCAGATTGGGATGGAAGTGTTTCTGATAGGAATATAACTTTAGGATGTTGTTTCAGTTTGGGATCAGCCATGATCTCCTGACAGAGTAGGAAGCAGTCCAACATTGCTCTTAGAATAGTGGAAGAAGAATACATTGTTGCGTGTTCTGCTAGCTGTGAAGCTATATGGCTTCGTAAGCTGTTGACCGACCTATTTGACCTAGATATGGAGGAAACCATGATCCTATGTGACAACCAGAGCTACATAAAGATGACAGAGAATCATGTATTCCATGACAGGTCAAAGCACATAAATATTCGATATCATTACATTCACGACATGGTGCAAAGGGGAGCCATAAATCTCTAGTATGTTAGCACAGATGAACATGTTTTTGATGTGTTGACCAAGCCTCTATCTCATGTAAAGTTTGAGCACTTTCGAGATAAGCTTGGTATAGTCTGAAAGGACCTTCCTCGAAAGGGGGAGTAGACATAGAGATGAGACTAGTACTGTGCTTCCATCTTGAGAGCTGTGACGTAAATATAGTCTATTATCTTGCTTCCAACTTGAGTGTTGTGACGTGAAGCAAGACGTTGAGATGAGACTAGTACTGTGCTTCCATCTTGAGAGCTATGGTGTAAAGCCAGTCTAGTATCTTGCTTCCAGCTTGAGTGTTGTGATGTAAAGCAAGACTTTGAGATGAGACTAGTACTGTGCTTCCAACTTGAGAGTTGTGACGTAAATCCAGTCTAGTATCTTGCTTCCAGCTTGATTGCTGTGACGTAAAGCAAGACGATGAGATAAAACTAGCACTGTGCTTCCACCTTGATAGTTGTGACGTAAAGCCAGTCTAGTATCTTGCTTCCAGCTTGATTGTTGTGACGTAAAGCAAAGACGAGTATCTTGCTTCCAACTTGATTGTTGTGACGTAAAGCAATACAAGTACTGTGCTTCCATCTTGACAGTTGTGACGTAAAGCCAGTCCATTATTATGATTATGATCCAGCCTCGTGCTGTGATGATGATGTATTAGTTTTATACTAATTCATATTGATGCAGATGATGATTGCATTCCTTTGAGAATGACGATGCTGCCGATGAACAAAAATTCCAATGATTTATAGATATGCCAGTTAGTGTTCCAAGATGATATTGATGATGTTGTCCTCCTGATGTTGTTGATGATGCATTCCTCTCTCTCGCCTGATGTTGTTGAAGAATACCCTTCTTGTTAAGGGGGCATGTTGAAATAATGTAACTGCAAAGTGTATTCTGATTATTATTTGATATATTATTCATTGGATCAATCCCCATTGCGGATTGATCATGTCGGTTATTGTAAAGGACCAAATCCCCTTTTGCAGATTGGTCAAAATATAATTATAATAGGAAGAATAAGAAGTCAGCCATAGAATATATTAAAGAGGTCCTAGAATATATTAAAGGTGGTTATAACCACCTAGATTGAGAGGTCGACCCTGCCAGTGAAGAGACACTTCCACACATGCCAAACTTGTATAAATAAGGAAGCTAGCGCCTCACTTAGATACACACTCACTTGTTCATTTGAGAGACAAGTTTCGGAGCTGCAGTTGGAGAAGAGGGAGAGAGAGAGAGAGAGGCACATCTTCGGGAGAGGACTTTCTGTACTTGTTTGAGTTGTCTCTTGCCATTGTATTGGCTATCTATAATAAGGAAGTTTTGTTGGGTTTTATGCCCCATGAGGGTTTCCCAGGAAAAATGATGTGTCTCTTGTGATTGTGTATTTCTCAGTGACCCTATATTATGCTATTATTATCTATTGAAATGCAAAGAACTCTAATAATATCTTAAACATTAACACAATCCACTCTACATTTTTAATGCCTTTTAACAAGTCACATTTTCTTCCAATTAGCAAGGAAATGTTAGATACCATGTCTAAGATTTATGACGAACTACAACTTGTCTTCATAGATGAGGCATATTTTATTGGAAGTCGCTTCTTATATTCCATTGAAAATCAACTAAGAAACATAAAACATGTGCACACCAAATACTTTGGTGACATTGACATCATATTCTGTGGGGCTGTTTACCAGATGCATCTCATCCAATATTCTTTGATATTTGAACAACCTACGGTCAATATGAAAACAATGACGCATGAATTTTGGAAAGACAATATAAAATGATTTGAATTACATTCTACGATGCGCTAGACAAATGAAACATTTATTGCAATTATGAATATAATGAGGACAAACAACCAAACATGTGATGACTTAACATATATCAATTCAAGGTGCATGTGACCTGCACCAACAGACCCAACCTTCCCTTACCTATTCTACAAGAATATGGATGTTGCAATGCATAACATGTACATGTTATCGCTAATGAATGGCAATGATACCATCATCAATTCAATTGACCTTGAAGAAGAAAACCATGACAATGTACAATGTCATTAACATAAATTCACTTTTCCTTTCCAACTTGTCCCGAAATTAGACATGTTAGTTGAAATATATGCCTGCAACTATGATTCATAGGATGGCTTGGTGAATGGTGCAAATGGAATACTCAAAGCTTATAACAAAACAAAAAAAATTTGATGCCCTCTGGATTAAGTTCCATGACCCTCATATTAGCCACTAGAAAACAAACAAGTTAGCTTATCTATATAATTCAAACACTGCGCGTGATTGGACACCTATCTTACGAATATCAAAACCAATATCGACATCGGAAAAGACAGGTCAACTGAAGATTCAAAAATAGTTTCCAATTAATCTTGCATGTGCACGTACAATCCACAGATCACAAGGGATAACACTTGATATTGTTGCGTTCAACCCTGTTGGAATATGCATGATTGGACTTGTATACACAGCTATGTCCTGTGTCAAAAGCATAGAATCCTTGTATTTTCTAAGAGCTCTTACAAAAGATAACTTCAAATTCAAACATAAAGTTGATATTGAGATGCAACGCCTTAGGACTAGTGAAAAATGAAATCTACAATATCATTACCAATCCATACAAACAAACTCATATGTATCAATTCTCTCACTTAACACGTGCAACCTACATGAACATATGAATGATATACTCAATGACTATGACACAATGCAATCTGATATTCTGTGCTTGCAGGAAACATACATGACATTATGCATGGAAAACAAGAAATTTCCAAACCACAATTGCATATCAAGTTACATTACACATGGAGTGATGATATTAGTGAAAAAGTTCATGAAGAATTTTGGAGCATATGCATTTCGAAGAAAACAATGCTGAGATGGTGCTGGCAAGAGTAATCTTCCATGAATCACAAATTGCAATTTCGAATCTCTATACTTCTATGCATGCAACATTTCCCAACATATTGAGTGTTGTTTCAAATGCATTACGACATTTACATCTAAATGAAACCATTATCATTCTAGGAGACTTCAATATTGACATGCTACACAATAGTGCCAGAACAAAAGAATTGGAAAACTACATGTGCAATTGAAGTCTTCACTTTCTTTTGGATAAGATAAACCATGTACAAAACACACTTATTGACAATGTATGGTCAAATGTTCCCATTTCACAATAAAACCTCTTTATCTTAGACACATACTGGTATGATCACGATACACTTTACATTGTACTTTAATTCTGAAACATATATCAAGCATGTTACAAAATCATATTTCCATGTCTCAAAGCATATATGCCTAACTTGTTGCACAAAACCAAATTATTCAGCTAGAATCATCCAACTTCTTAGTTTTTTCTAGTTTGTAATAGATTTTGGATAGAAAGGATTCTATATAGACACAAACATGGATCAAGAAAAACAAAGGCACATGCTTCTAACACTATTTGTTACTCTATTCCTTTGATTCTAGTTTACTATATGTAAATATTCCTTGTTTTTCCTTACATACCAACTTACATCCATGTCCATTGTATTTTGTACTTTTCTTCATTGAAACAAACATAATAATTGGACAAGACAAAGAACTCTTAACCTGAAATGTAGAAGAAGACATATGAAGGTGCATGATTCTACACGTATTCCATATTCCATTGCTTTGTATTTCATTTATTCTGTGTATATTTATTCTACTGATTTGTAGCTCATTTTTTTTAATATGTAAATACTACACATCTTCCTACATATTAACTTATCTTCATGTCAATTGTATTTTCTGTGTTGCTACATTGAAATAAATAAAATTGTATTCAATCTGTTCCTACATAGAAACTTGGCATCATGTCCATTATATTCTCTGCATTGCTACATTGAAAAAAAACAGACTACTTGAACAAGAGGATGAAGCCTTATGTGCCACAACTGAGGAAGTTGAAGTACAATCTTCCAAAAGGTATACCAACAATAATAGTAAATCAAACACAATGCATGTGCTTAATGTACATCCATATAAATTATGAACAATATACAATGTGTATGCATATTTAAATGTTGTCATGTTTGATGTACACATGTTTGCATCATAAAAAGTTGGACAAGTGACATGGGCATGAGTAGTCAATCATCGTAAACATCAACACAATGACAATGCCAAAGGTAAAGATTCATAGATTATGCTCTTGTCGTGTTTAGAAAACAAATTTTCTCTGTTATTTATTCAACTATGCCATGGTAAATATGTTTATGTCATTTACAACATATGTTTTTTAGTTCACATGAACTATCGACAAGTACAAGTGAAACATCCAACATAGTGCAAGGTCTAGAGACTAATAGGTATGGTTACAAAACTCTGACCTACATATTTTATCCAAATTGTGCATCTACTTGTACATTGCTGCCAAAAAAAAAAAAAAAAGATATATATACACACTGCCATTCACATTACTTTTTTTGTTCAAAAAAAATGTCACCAGGTCTAAACTTGTACCACCCAATGTACTATCAATAGAAGGATTGAAAAACCACCGAAATGGACAACTGTTCATCGAATACATAATGGTCATGTATAACACCTACTTAGACAAGAAAACAAAAGTAGATGCTTTATGCGTGTAGACATGACAAACAACGAAGCCATGATGATAGTTACATTGACTATCCCTACACAAATTGTCCATAAACATGCAAAGAATATATTTCCAGGTAATGGGATATCCATTATGAATTTCAATATATTACCGAAAACTGTATATGACCATGGTGATTGTGATCGAATTATATTTCTCAATGAAACAAGTGTTGTCAAAAAGTTCCCGTGGTTTGCTCAAAATATCATTTCGTACCAGACACAACAATCAACCAATTTGCAGAGAACGCCGCCATTTACCCAATTGGAACCATTGGTGCAGCTGTCACATTTGAAAGAAAAGTTGGCTTGCAACATATTTTCCATATAAATATGGAAACTCAGACAATGACAAGGCAATGGTATTGTTTTCCATACCTTTTTTTTTTCTTTTGTCCTTTGCTTTGACATGCTCATATATATCAGAGATCTTACATAAATATTAAATTGTTCCATGGTTGATCTGAATTTATGCAGGAACACAAAATAATACACAAATAACCATGAATATGAAGATGTAGTGGAAATAACACTTCATTTCATTAATATCAAAGAATTGAAATTTGTTTACAGACATAATAGAAATAAACTAGTTAGGGCGTTGGTATCTTATCTCTGAGAAGAGATGTGGTGGCTAGAGGCCTATGAAATCCATGTTACAATGAGGTTCAAAGGCATATATGTTATTGAGAAACAATGGAAACCATAAACATCCACCAACCTAACCCTAGGAGATGAAACACCATAATATGGGCCCCCTCGGGGTAAATTGGTACATCAATTTCTTGGGGTCGTAACTTTGGCATATTATCTCTGTTTGATGCATATGATACATCGTTAGAAAGATATATATGAGGAATAAAACTTCTAACAACAAATATCATGATCCAAAATGAAATAATATTCATCGACCGGACTATGCCCAAAAAACACCGATTAGGGCCTTAAAATGGCTTAGGATGTTCAGGACCCGAAAAACTGCCAAAAATAGTAAATTGTGCTACAATTAAGCAAATTGAAAAACTAAAAGAAACAATGGTGGGGGACCAAGTGGAATAGGTGGGTGGCCACCAATATCTTCCTGGAACATTCCTCCCCCCTTAGGAAGAAATGGTCCCCATTGCGTTGAGTTCCTCCATGAGATGAGGAAACTTTTTCTGAACTTGGTCCCTGGTGAGCCACTTGCCCTGGTGAAGGAGTTGGCCTGCTTTGACAACTCGATATAGTTGGATCCTCTGCTGGTGGTTTTTCTTGACCAGTGTGTCCATAATCTGATCAGTTGTGGCTTGTTCCATGCAGTCTAGGTTTAACTATCTTGGTGTGAGTTGTTCTGCCATGTCATATGTTTCCAGTAGAGGTGGAAAGTAAGGTCGAAAGCGGTCCACATTGAACACTGGGTGAAAAACAAGGAATGTTGGGATACTGAGCTCAAAGGCATTGTCCTGTATAGCCTTGGTGATGGTGTATGGCCCATATCAAAGCGGGCGAATCTTGCGGTGGGGTCCAGCGAGGCGCTCCTTCTGCAAATGTAGCCACACTTTGTCACCCACTTGGAAGTTGTGTTGCACTCGATGTTGATTATGTTTTTGCTTGTACTTAGCATTGGCTCTGTCCAATATTTCATGCACCTGTTGGAAAATGCACTCAATGAAGTTGTTCACCTTGGCAGCTTCAGACTGGACATGAGCTGAATTAACCTGAGTAGCTACAAATGGTATGGCTATGTTAATGGGACATAGTGGCTGGAATCCCAAGCCCACCTATAAGGGGTTGTGGTTGGTTGAGTTGTGGAGGGCCCGGTTATAGCTACGTTGTACACAGGGGAGGCTCTCATCCCATGTGCATGGATTCTTTGAGTTGTACATGTGAAAAGTGTGCATGATCATCCTATTGACAACCTCTGTCTGGCCATCAGTTTGGGGATGGAAATATGTGGACTTGGTGAGCTTGGTGTCTAGCATTGACCAGAGGCTCGACCAAAATGTACTAAGGAACATGTTGTCCCGATATGATATGATAGACTATGGGATCCCAAAGTGTATCCACACTCGTTCAAAGAAGACTTTAGCAATGGCTTCTGCTGTGATATTCTTCTTGCAGACCGCCATAATGGTCATCTTTGATAATTTTTCAATGACCACGAAAACACAGTCGTTGCCATGCTTAGTAGAAGTAAGGCCCAACATGTAATCCATGGATATGGATTCCCAAGCTCGACTAAGGGTAGGCAGCGGAGTATAAAGGCCTTGCTTCTTGATGGTCGGTTTGGTAATGGCATAGGCAGTGCAGGATCTTATGTACTTCCTGACATCCTCTCGAAGGTTTGGCCAATATAAATACTTCTTTAGTACTACCACTATTTTCTCGACCCCAAAATGTCCAGCGACCTGACTATAGTTCACTTCCCAAATCATCTTGGCATGCTTTCTCGAATGAACACAAAGGTGTACCAAGTGGCATAGTAGTGCATCCTAGAGGTGGAAATTTTGAACTTGGTTACCCTCCAAGACTGTCTTGTATGTGTGGCCGAAACTGGATTGGTCTTGTAGAGAAGTGGCCAATCATAATTCTCATGCCCACAAGAGTTGAGCACGGTGGTTATCGCCACGATCGATGGTTGTTTGAGGCATTCTGCAACATTATTCATGTTTCCCTTCTTGTACTTGATGTTCAAATGAAATTGTTGCAGATATGTGGACCACTTCTGATGGAGATCATTCTGCAACTTCTCTTATGTCTATATGAACTACAGGGGTCGGTGGTCTGTGTGGATGATCATTTCCTTCCCCAAAATGTAATGCTTCCATTGTCGGCAAGCTTGCACAATGAAATACATTTATTTGTCATAAGTGTGATACTTTCAGACTGTATCAGACAGTGTCGCACTGTGATATGCCACTAGATGTCCCTATTGAGTAAGAACTTCCCCAATAGCATAGTCAAAGACATCTATCTCGATCTCAAATGGTTGATGCAATTCTGGTAATGTGAGCATTGGGGCACAGTAGAGGTGATGTTTCAATTCTATGAATTCCTTCTGTTGATATTCTGACCAAAATATTTTTTCTTTCACTCCTCCCTTGGTGACTTGACTCAAGGGCCAAGTGATATGAGAGAATCCCAACACGAACCTGCAGTAGAAATTAGCAAGACCCAGAAAGCTACAAAGCTTTGTTAGAGTGGTTGGGGCTAGCTAATCCCGGATGAATTGGATCTTGGTTGGATCCACATGCACTCCACGCTCATCAATAATGTATCCCAGATACTGAACCCGGGTCATGCCAAAAGTGCACTTCTCCAAATTGGCATACAACTTGTGTTTCTGCAATGTTTGCAGGACTTGTCAGATGTGGTGGAGGTGCTCTTCCCAAGTCTAGATGAAGATCAGGATGTCATCCAAGTACACTAGTACAAATGAGTTGGTGAATGGCCGCAAGATTTCATCCATCATCCTCATGAAGGTTGCAGAAGAATTCATTAACCTGAAAGGTATGACCAACCATTCGAAAAGGCCCTCCTTGTCTTTGAAGGCAGTCTTCCATACATCGAATGGTTCGATTAGTACCTGGTGATACCCAGATATCAAGTCGATCTTGCTCAAATATTTCTCCCCTTTGAGTTGGTCCAAAAGTTCGCCAATCTGTGGGATCGGGTACCTATTCCAGACAGTTATCTTGTTCAACGCCCGATAGTCAATATAGAGTCTCCAAGTCCCATCCTTCTTCTGCACCAACACGACCAGTCTCCCACAAGGCAATGAACTTGGCTGGATGTGACCTTTCTACAACAACTTCTGAATCTACCTCTTGATTTCATCGTTCTCTAGAACAGAGCATCGATAGGTCATTCCATTGGGCATCATCACACCGAGGGTCAGATCGATGGGGTGTTTGACCTGACAGTGTAGAGGCATACCTATGGGCAAGGTGAAGATATCCCGTTACTGCTCCATGACCTTTTCCATTTTTTTGTCGTGCGGAGGAGCCCTGTTTGGAGTTCATGGCCACAATATTCTTATTTCCCTGAGGGTGGATCATTAGGAAAACAAATTTACCGGTTTTGGAAATGAGCTTACTGCATTGTTTTGCAGTAACCAAAGAGATAGCGATAGGCGATGGTACCTCTGGTATCCTGTACAACTTATTTCCCAAGGTAACAATAACAGTGCGAGGCCAGGACTCATACACAACATGTCACTTCCACAAGTATGGTTGGCCTAATAATACATCACAAACATCAAGAGGAGCAACGTCACATAATACCTCATCGATGAAGGGCTTGATGTTGTATGGAAGGCAACACTGATGGATGACGCAGAGATCCCATCCTTGGTGAAGCCACCCAATGGTGTATGACTATGGGTGTGTTGTGGTCAACAATCCAAACCTCTTCATGATCTCTACTGAAATGAGGTTCTTTTGGCTCCCATTGTTGACAATGAAATGTAGCGGGAAACCCTTTACCCACATCTAGGAGTGGAAGAGATGCCCCTCCTCCTTTGGATCTTCCGGTTCTTCCTTTTGGATCTTTGTGATGGCAACGGTGGCATTGGGATCCACATCGATAATCGACTTCCCTCTGTCATTCTCCTTCTCGAGTTTTGATGTAGTGTCAGAGCATGCATCTGATTCAGAAGCCCTAATCACATCCACCAGTGACTGTTTGGCCCGACACTCACTTGTGTTGTGAGTGGAGCTCTTATGGAACTCACACCACTTTCCCGTGTCCTTCTTCAACTTCGCGGTGTTTTTCTTTACTTGGGGATTTGGAATGTTTTCTTGAGCCTCCATTCCTTGGCTTTTTGCTTTGTTCTATGGTTTGGGGGCACCTTTCGCTTGCTTTTGATTCGCAGATCCAAAGTCTCGCTTCTTCTGTTTGAATTTCTGCTCAATATTGGTAGCATATCGATATGTCGTACCAAGTGAGAAGATGTCGAGGAACTCCATTTCCTCCTAAATGTATCTATGTATACAACTTTGGTACTTTAGCACCAAATGTTTCTCTGAATCTTTGATACCCAACTTTGTGCGCAAGGTATGGAGCAGATTCGTCAACTCATGCACATGTTGATCCCTTTGTTGCCGCAACATAGTCCATTGTATGTACTTGTCCTCATAGATCCCCACATGATAATATTGTTCCTTGATGGCGTCTCAGAAATAATTCCAAGTGGGTACGACCAAGAAAAGAGAGGGTTCCTCCTCGTCCTTTTTCTCATAGTAGTTTTCCCACCAGTCCTTGACATGGGGGGTGACTTTGAGTAGTGAAAAAACAATCTTCTCCCAGTCGAAAAAGTCATGAACTGAGAAATATCCTTCTAATAGATTCAACCATCTATCTACGAATTCTGAATCTATTTGGCCATCAAATATGGGAATGTCAAAGTTTACTTGTACCTTAAAAGGGGTTGTGCCTCTAGAGTGGCTACTGGATGAAGATGCACCATTAGTGGGCAATCATTGAAGGATCTGGGCAAAGTTATCTATCATCGCATTCCTTTATTTTTAAAGGGCCTCCTCGAGCAATATCTTGATAGGATATCTTGCTCCCTCATCTTTCTTTTCGTCCCCCATGGGCAATCATTTGGGTTTGCGAGGCTGATCTTGCAAAGGTTCAACCAGATCGAGCCCTAACTCCTTATACCCCGAACTCGTTGGGGACATGCAAAGAAGGATCGACAAAGATCAGACCGCTCTGATACCACTAATTCAGATTGATGCAGGAATGCGACAAAATAGACAAATAACCATGAATACAAAGATGCAGCGGAAATAACACTTCATTTCTTAATATCAAAGAACTGAAATTTGTTTACAGAAAGAATAGAAATAAACTAGCTAGGCCGTTGGTAGCTTATATCTGAGAAGAGATGTGGTGGCTACAAGCCTCTGAACTTTGTGTTACAGTGAGGCTCGAAGGCCTATATTTTATTGAGAAACAATGCAAACTCTAAACATCCACAAACCTAACCCTAGGAGATGAAATGCTAGAATATGGGCCCCATCGGGGTAAATTGCTACATCAATTTCCCAGGGTCGTAACTTTGGCATACTATCTTTGTTTGATGCATATGATACATTGTTAGAAATATCTATCTGAGGAATACAATTGTTTATAGTGAATATCATGGCTTAGAATGGACTAATATTCGCCAACTAGACCATGCCCAAAAAACATCGTGTAGGGCCTCAAAATGGATCCGGAAGTTCACGACTCGAAACACTACCAAAAATTGTAAATTGTGCTACAATTAAGGAAACTAAAAAAATGAAAGAAACAATGGTGGGGGTCAAAGTGGAATAGGTGGGTGGTCACCAATATCCACCTGGATCAATGGTGTAGGTACAATTGTTCGACACCTATGCAGATTTATTTTCCTCAATGGAACAACAATTTCATAAAGGGCAATTTCCAATTATGTTGTTCAAAAATATAACGAGGAAAGTATATGTTAAAGAAAGGATCTTTCACACAATCCAAGAAACATTTGTAACAAAATTGTGAACATACTTGGTACAGGATCTCAAGAAACTAACTAGCTCCACAACTGTTGTACGTATACATATACACCTCCAATAACAATTTGCACAAAAAAAAATGCCTTCAACAACTTTGTGCAGCTTTTTTGTTGTACAGATATATATTATATTGTTCAATATATTAACTACTATGATCATGTGTTCAGGTTGAGGGTGTTCTGGTTGCAACAAATGCCTACTCAACCCCCTTCGAGCCTATATGTGCCAATTGAAATTCTCTAGCTTCTACCTATGCGTTCATAAATGATGGAACAATTGATTGTCTATGATGTGATGCAAAATGACCTTACATATATATTCATTGTGTCAATGTTGTCATATGAACCCTTAGTAACACAATTGTACATTATATAGTTAGACAACCTTTATTACAAGATGTGTTTCTTGGTGTTAACACTCATAATTTTCTTTGGGCTGTATCAAAGAAAACCCCAAGGTAATTGTTTCAACCAAATTTAGATTATATTCTAACCTTTACAACCAGAGAGGGCTCTCTCAGATGTCTAATGACTGGTAATAACTCAAAGGATTCATCAATAAATGCACAAAGGTCATATTACGCAATAAGACATGTTTTTTTTTTGTTTTAAAAGGGTTGGTAGGACAAGCTTAAGGAAGAAACCATTGGGAAATGGAGTCAAATTATGAGATATATGTGAAGATTAACAAAACTATGTATTCATGAGGGAACAAAGGCAAAATAAGCACACCCTTTCAACAATAAATAATATTCGGATGATGGCAAGATAGAAATAAGAATATCCCATTACGAATGAGAGAATCTAATAAGGATGAATTCTCAATTGCAAATTTAGAAGAAATAACATAAAGTCTGACTACATGAACAAAGCACCTAACAAAGGGTGAATTCTGGACCTACAAACATTAAAACATGACACCAACATTAACTATATGAAGGGAGCATCTATTAAGGATGAATTCCGATAATTTACTCTTAGATATGCTTAGAAGAAAGAACAAAAGTGAAATGAATGTGAACTGGGAAAACAGACTGAAAGGGGACACC
>WSFP011472134.1:0-17556 GCA_009831015.1 Picea engelmannii
TCTTGGGATTTTAGGGTGTATTGACCCAAGAAGGGGTTGTCCCTCATTCTATGGGAAGAAGGGGTTGAATGCCTAGAGGGATTGTTGTTGGGTAAAAGATAAAAGCCTATTTATAAACCTTCTATATGCTTCACCCAAGGATCACCCAAGAAAGCAATGAATCACTTTTATTTGAGAAAAGGGGGACCCACAAGAATAACGATTAAGAATGATTAAAAGGTTAGTTGGAGGATAGGAGGTCTCATCACGAGCTGACCTATCATGTTCATAGATATCTAGTGGTATGACATTACCATCATTTAGTGACCAAGCCGGGGTAATGACTCTCAGTTGCATGGTTGAGAGAAAGGGGTCCTCATAATAAGCCAACCTTCTCATTTCCGCTAGGTATTTGTGGGTGACACTATCATTATATGGAAACCACGCCATGGCAGTGGCCTTCAACTTATCCTTAAATTATGAAATAAACAAAGAATGTAAAAACAACGGGCTTGGAAAAAGTGCATTGCAAACGAAGGTACCACACACCCTCTACAAAGGCACCCATGAATGAGACACATCAACCCCTTGTATTTCATGAACCCCATGCCCATTGAGTCTTGACCCTTAATCACATAACCCACTTTATTGTCTTAGAGAGGGAGCTCTTGGAAACTCTCCTCGACCTAGGGCAAGATCTACCCAATAGGACACCTCATCAACCCTCCCATATTCAAGCTTGACAAGTCGCATAATGTCTTTGAGAACTTAATTGTTTGACATGGTAATATTTGATGCACATGCTTAGGTGGCTCATTTATTGATTTTATTTACTTATCATGATTCTATGACTTGATATTCTTAGAGGGTGTGCTTACTTGTCTTTGCAGGACCTAGTTGGTGGATAGTTTTGGAGGAACAAGCCTAGCTTGGCCTTCCATGGGGATTTAAGCCCACATGTCAATGCCAAGGGCCCACATGCCGAATGAGAGAGATAAAACTTCGGAGGCCTAGAATATGACTTGGACGACATAACCTAGACCCTACTTTCTAAATATTTTTCCTAGGAGAGGAAAAATGTCATCTTTAGGGGCATGACATCATCCATGGTGCTAGGGTTTTGGTGGTGAGCTTACCACTCATTGGCACTGTTAGCATTAATTCTTGTAAGAAAGGGGGGTGTTTTCTCTCCTTTCAAGCCCGTGATGTGAACTGTGAATAAGTGGGGCTTAAAATCCCAACAAATGCATTTTGTCCAAGGACGCGGCCGTGAGTGCAATGTGCGGCACATAAAATCTCCATTTCGAGCTTAAAATGTTAGCAGACGGGCGATCTAGTATTCGACAGCGAGGATCGATCGATGGAGCAGATCATCGGTCGACAGGTGGTTGCAGTCAATGGAGTTGTGCCAAGTATATTGCAGGAGATAACGCTCACTATCGTCGAAATGATCAGGGTCGTCCGATCAAGGAGGAACACGTGGCGCCTGATCGTCCCTCGGTTGTGGTTTCGACTACCAGGACTTCGAAACATGGGAGGTTGCTTTTTCTTTGCATCTGGGATCCCCAAAGCGCGAAGTGCCGAAGGCGCCCAGGAGTCGGGCCCACGGTCTCGGTATTGATCCAAGCCATCCATCCTTGGGACACGTGGCGCGCGATTGAGCTCTGTCGCAGCTTCAGCTACCGGGACTTTGGTAGAACAAAGGATCACTCCTCCACTGCATCGGGAATCGCCGAAACTCGAAACACCGAAAGGGCCCAGGCCAGAAGTGGTCCCACATTTAGATATTCATCCAGTCCGTCCATCTCAGGGACATGTTGTGCCCGATTGGCTCTAGTCGACACTTCGGCTACCGGGGTTTCGAAATATAAGGGACGACTCTTTCCCTTGCATCTGGAATCGCCGAATCCCGAAAATATGAAAAGCGCCTTTGGAGATAGTGCCCGTCTTGGAATTTTGGCTGCCAGGACTTCGAGAGAGTAGAGGGTCGCTCCTTCGTTCATGAGCAATCGTCGAAATAAGAAATGCGAAAGCCCTCCAACTTGGGCCTATAGTCTTGTGCCCAGTCACATTCATCGAGCACAAGAGACTGTCAAAGCACCTATCCTCCCAAGCATCTCAAGGGTCGTCCGAGTACAGGGGACATGGGGCATTTCTTGAGCCATTCGCGGATCTGGTGTCGGGGATTTCGAAAGAAAAGAAGCCAGAGCTCCCGGTGGGAGAATGCCCGAAAGAATATGGACCGTTGATCAAGGAGCAGAAATCAAAGAAAGGTTGCCATGTTGTCCGAGTGCAGAGTTGACTGTGGTTGTTCTCCATCCCAAGGAAGTAGTTATTGTAGTGGTTGGTGGTGGTTAGACATCGTCTCCACCATAAATGGAAAGCCTAGAAAGGGACCTGAGACAGGTCAATTCTTCTGCAGGTGCCAGGATTCCGATTGCATCTGGTTTAAGCACACGACCATCCAGAGACTGCAGGTGCAGTCTGCTAATGAACATGCATACGTAATGTTTTTAATGTTAAGCCTCGATTTTGCTGTTGTGATTGGCTTGGAGTATATGTAGGCAATATTGCCATTTTGTAATGATCGATGGTAGAGCTAAGCTCCTGACTGTAAAGCTTTAACAAAGCCTCTGGTTCTCTGGTTATATAATGATATTTTGAGATTTCTTGTTTAATGGCGGCCAACCTCCTCCTTTCCTTGTCCCTCTGAATCTGAAGCCTAGGTATGGATGATCTAGTCGGGTGTTGTTGTAACTATATAATGTATGTTTGATTGTATTAGTTCTGCAATGTTTGAGGTTTAGTTTGAAGTTTCTCTGGTCTGAGAGGATCTCATATCTGAGACTTTTCCCATTCTTTTCTTTCACTTACTCATCACTATGCAAATTTACTGGCTTAAGTTGAATCAAGAGCTCACATGTCCTTGCTGTTCCAACCCAGTTTTCTGATTGAGCGATATGGTTCCGAGTTTTCTTCCATTTGATCACCCTTTATAAACAAATCGTGACATAAAATGATCGGTGTCAGGTTCTGCTCCTGCTGCAATCCAGGAGTGACTTCCAACGCTAACATTTTCTGGCACCGTTGCCGGGGACGAAGTTGAAAATTTTCCTTGGGGTAGAACGACATTGAGCCTTTGATTATGAAGGTGCATCAGGCATCAGAGCCCTTGAAGATCGCTACTATGCACCTGGTGACTCCATTGTGACGACTCCACTGGGGTGAATCTGTTGTGTTAATTGTGGCTTCTAGAGGTAGACACACATGGTCCCATCCACACCTGCCTCTAGCTATGCCTGAAGCTGATCCGGGGGTGATTATCAGAAAAGGGAAGGCCTCTCAAGGAGAAACTTCCACCGCTGAACCAGGTAATTCACCATCTCCTTCTGTAGAAACTCCATTTTCTTCTTCTCAGCTTCCTAGCAGACCTGTTTCCGAAGTTTCCCGTTTCCTGAATTTCGGGAGTGTTCCTGTTGATTTTTCCCCTCCTGGTCTGGGATTGGAGGGAGAAATCCTTGTCACTCCCCTCTCCCTTGAAGCTATACCTTGGTATAGACCCTGGACCACATAAGCTTTCACCACTCCTCCTCTTGTTACTGTTGTGGCTACTGCACAGAGAGAAGCGTATGCTAACTCAAGCCCCTTAGCCTTCTCTCTGAATCCCCCATTGTTTCCCCTTCCACCTGGTAGTGCATTCCCAGTATTCCCTGTTTGAGCTCCTTCTCCTTCGAGT
This sequence comes from Picea engelmannii, assembly GCA_009831015.1. Classification (NCBI taxonomy): domain Eukaryota; kingdom Viridiplantae; phylum Streptophyta; class Pinopsida; order Pinales; family Pinaceae; genus Picea; species Picea engelmannii. The sequence continues at coordinate 3,716 of WSFP011472134.1, forward strand.
TCTCCTCGACCTAATATCCCTATGGCAGGAGCAAATCCCCCCATGACCAGAATGGAGGCTATTATAGCTGCTAGGTATGCTCCTTTTGTGTTACCTCAGCCTCTCAATGCCCTTCCAGTAGATGGCTACCTTAAGCAGCTGCCCAAGTTTACAGGCAAAGGGGACATAGTTGTAGAAGAACACCTTGAAGCCTTTTACAGCTTCACAGATGATCATGTTATCATGCATGCAGACGTATGGATGAGGATTTTCGTCCATAGCCTTGAAGGTGAGGCTAGAAAGTGATTTAGGGCCCTGCCTCCTGGATCTATCGATGGGATTGAGGCTTTGGATAATGCCTTTTTGAGACAATGGGGAGACAAAAAAGACTTCATGTATTACATGACAGAGTTTGGGTCTTTGAAGAGAAAGGAAGGAGAGTCTGTCTCTGACTTCTCCAAGAGATTCAATAAAATGTATAATAAAATCCCCGTTGAGATAAAGCCCTCAGAAGCCTCTACTAAGATCACTTATGCTAGCACTTTTGATCCCGACTTCTGTCGTCTGTTAAGGGAAAGGAGAGCCACTACTCTGGCTCACATACAGGATGCAGCCGTGGAAGTAGAATCTAACATATTGGCTATTGACCGACTCAGGAACAAGGCTGATAGAGACATACCCAAGAAGAGACCTGAAGCCTCCCCATCCAATTCCTCTCCCCTTCCCTTTCAAATAGACGAGGTAACTAAAGTGATGAAGTCGCTTTCGGCCAGAATGGAAAGGTGGGAGTTAGAAGGGAAGCCCATGTACAAAAATCCCCAAAATACCGATAACAGAGGCTTCAGGAGGCCCAGCAATAATATGCCACAGGCTTTGCCAAGGGAATAAAGGAGCAAAGACAGAGATGAGTAGAGGATTCAAACCCCTCTCCAAAATAACTTAGTTGCTCATGAGGAAGGAGAGGAGATTGATGAGCTCGACTCTGAAATTCACTGTATTGAAGACACTTTCCCTTTTCCCCATTTGACTCAATCTATATATGAAGAATCCCTTATGAACAGTCAAGTCAATGAGTTGGGTAAAGGGGAAAAGGCAAACAATACTCCTAACATATATCATCTTAGGTCAAAGAAGAAAGAAGGGAATTTTGATAGCCATGATCAGCCCCCCCTAGCAGAAAAACCTGCTAAACCCACTGCAATTACTACTAAAGAAAAGAAAACTTAGAATACCTCGCCAACAGCCAAAGAACCTGTCTATGAGGTAAGGGAAGCTCCTAATCCTCTTTCCTCCTTTAGTTTTGAGCATGAAATTCAAAATATTAGAATTTATGTACCCCTCTCAGAGCTAGTTAAAAATGAATATTTCAAAAGGTCCCTCTCCAAGTTGCTACAATCCGAGTCCCCCCAGCCTTCCACAGACTCAGTAAATCTTCAAGATGAAAAGCCAGCAGTCGTCCTAGGCCCCATGGTAGAAGACAGAGATGATTCATCCCCTCCCTTCTACACATCCTTGAACATACATGATAAGGTGCTACATAATTGCCTCATGGATTCAAGAGCTTCCGACAACCTTATGCCCAAAACAGTCATGGAAGAATTGGGACTGGAAGTGACAAAGGCTTATCATGATTTGTACTCTTTTGATTCAAGGAGGGTGCAATGTCTTGGAGTCATCAAAGACTTGGTGGTCTCTTTATTTCAATTGCCAATGAAGAGTGTGGTCATGGACATTGTGGTAGCTGATGTCCCCCCCAAGTTTGACATGCTGTTGTCAAGATCTTGGATTAAAAGAGTTGGAGGAACATTACAGATGGATCTCACATATGCCACCATTCCAGTCTTCGGAGGGGAACATAGGAGGTTGTACAGAGAAGCTCAGCTAGCCTACATTGTTAGTGATGAAGCAAACCCCACCAATCATCCCATCTTTGCACTTGACATTGATTTGGGGTCTAGTTTATTGCAGATCACTGAGACTCCTGAAGCCCCTTTACAGATAAGAAAGCAGACCATTTTTAATCATGAGATACCCCCTCCAACCACCTCTGTTTGGAAGATGTTCTTCGATGAAGCTTCTTCTAGCGTAGGCGCTAGCGCTGGAGTGGTTTTTGTGTCACCTTGTCAGGAAACCATATCCCTGTCATACAAGCTGGAATTTGAAACTACCAACAATGTGGCAGAATATGAAGCTCTGGTTCTGGGTTTAAGGGTTGCAAAAGAAATGGGAATAGAGGAGGTAGCAGTGTTCGAAGATGCTGAGTTGATAATCTAGCAAGTAAAAAATGCTTATCGGGCTAAGCATCCTCGGCTCAGAAGTTACATAAATGAGGTATGGGACCTGATTGATAATTTCTTCTCGGCTTTCAACATTTCTTTTATTCCTAGAGAGGAAAATACTTTGGCCGATTCCTTAGCCATCTCAGCTAGTCTGTTCGAGATCCCTCTGCCGCCTAAGATCAAAGATGAGGTTGAAATAAGATATAGGCCATCTGTTCTGGACAATATCAAGCATTGGAAGGTATTCGAAGACGATCTTGAAATCGAAAAATTTCTTCGGTCTGTTGATGAATTCTCCGCATTACACATTGATCAGGACCCTGATCCCGAAGGTGACCCTCACCCTGAGGTATTTTAAAATAAAATTGTTAATCACCATATTGTTCAGTTGCCTAGCAATCACATTCCAAAGGGACTAGTCCCTTTAGAAAAACTGTTCGATGGGAATGATGTGGCAGTAAGGGGTAGTAGTTCAAATGGAGATGATGATACAGCTGAGTGGAACATTGGCACACAAGAGGAGCCTACGTTTGTCAAGTTGTCAAGAAGTTTGACCAAAGAACAGAGGGCCGGATATATTGATTTATTAAGAGAATTTGCTGATGTGTTTGCATGGACCTATGAAGATCTCAAGACATATGACACGTCTGTCATTGAACACAAGATCCCACTGAAGGAAGAGGCTAAGCAATTTAGGTAGAAGTTAAGGCAGATAAATCCCATGTTGTTTCCTGTCATGGAGAGAGAAGTGAAGAAGTTGTTAGATGCCCAAATCATTATCCCCTTGAGATATTCTGAATGGGTGGCCAATTTGGTCCCGGTAAGGAAGAAAAGTGGAGAAATCAGGCTCTGTGTTGATTTCAGGAACCTGAACAGGAGCTCAAAGAAAGACAACTATCCCTTTCCCAACATGGAACACATATTGCAAAGGGTAACTGGTGCATATAGGATATCCATGATTGATGGTTTTTCTGGCTATAATCAGATATTAGTCATGCATGAGGACAGAGAAAAAACAACCTTCACTACTCCTTGGGGCACATTCATGTATGCCAAAATGCCTTTTGGATTAATGAATGTCGGAGCAACATTTCAGTGAGCCGTGGATATAGCCTTCATCGGGGAGAAAGATCAGTTTGTGGTGATCTATCTAGATGACATCACAGTCTTCTCCAGGTCTGATAAAGAGCATTGTTGTCACTTAAGGAAAGTTTTCTTGAAATGACAGAAGTTTGGCCTTTCCTTAAATCCCAAGAAATCCTTGTTTTCTATGAAGGAGGGGAAGTTGTTAGGCCATATAGTATCAACAAAGGGAGTGAGATTTGATCCCAACATGGTAGAGGAAATTCAGACCCTGTCACTTCCCAGGTCTAGAAAGGAAGTCCATGCTTTTTTAGGGAAGATTAACTTTTTGAGGCGGTTCGTCTCAAATTTTGTTGAGTTGGTGAAACACATCACAACCATGCTTAGAAAGGGAAATGAAGTAAAATGGATTGTTGAGCCCAGGGAATATTTTGTCCAAATAAAAAAGGCATTGACTGAGGCACCTATGATGATCAGTCCTGATTATTCCAAGGATTTCCTAATTTTTTCTTTTGCTTCTTTTGATACAGTAGCAGCGGTCTTATTGCAGAGAAATGAGGAGGGGCGAGAGTTACCTATTTACTTCTTCAGCAAGGCATTAAGAGATGCAGAGATTAGGTATGAGATCATGGAGAAACAAGCCTATGCCTTGGTTAAAGCTCTCAAGGCATTCAGAGTCTATGTTTTGCACTCAAGAGTGACTGCATACGTTCCTTCAGCCTCTGTGAAGGACATCCTTATACAACCTGACATAGATGGGAGAAGAGGTAAATGGATTGCCAAGATCTTGGAGTTTAACCTGGAGATAAATCCCACCAAGTTGGTAAAAGGGCAGGGTTTAGCCAAGCTGCTGGCCGAATCCAATTGCAGGACCTTGGGGGTTAGCTTCATCAACGCTTGCTTAGAAAATCAACAAGCTGAGTTGTCCAGCAAAAGCTCTCAGGGTGTCTTATCACTAGCATAATGCACCTGGTACCGAGACATTTTGTACTTTCTACAAGAGTTGAAGCCTCCTGATGGGATGGGTAAAAACAAGGCAAGAGATTTAAAGATCAAGGCGGTCAGATATTGCCTTATTGACCATGTCTTGTACTAGAGAGACCCTCTAGGAGTGTTTCTGAGGTGCCTGAATCCACAGGAAGCCCAGAAAGTTATCTTTGATCTCCACAGTGGCCTTTGTGGAGGGCATCATTTCTGGAAGACCACAACCCACAAAATTCTCAGGGCTAGGTACTACTGGCCCACCTTATTCACTGATGTCTGCAGAGAAGTCAGAGTTTGCATCAAATGCCAAAGATTCTTAGAAAAGCAGCAACTCAAATCTCTGCCTCTTAAGCATGTAGTAGTTTCAACACCCTTTCAACAGTGGGGGTTGGACTTCATTGGAGAAATTCATCCTCCTTCAAGTGGCCAGGGCAGATGGATCCTGACTGCAACAGACTATTTCACCAAGTGGATAGAAGATGCCCCCACTAGGAGTGCTTCACACAAGGTAATTATCAACTTCCTGGAGGATATCATAGCTAGATTTGGCTGTCCCAACAACATTGTCACTGATAATGCTGCTTCTTTCAAGTCTGAGCCTCTGATTAAGTTCTGTGAGCAGTTCGAAATTTCACTAATTCATTCCACCGCCTATTATCCTCAAGGAAATGGACTAGCAGAATCTTCCAATAAAAGCCTAATCAAGCTCATTAAAAGATTGTTGGAAGATAATAAGAGTGCCTGGGATTCGAAGCTCAAATTCGCTCTATGGGCCGATCGAGTGACAACAAAGAAGTCCCTGGGCACCTCACCTTTTCAACTTGTTTATGGGACGGAGGCCATTTTTCCCATGCAGCTCGCTTTACCTGTAGCGAAATTCTTTCAAGACCATGAAGGAGAGTCAGACCATATAGTCAGAAGGATTCATCAAGTCGTGGAACTGCAACAGGTTAGGGAGCTAGCTCACAGTCATCAACAGAAGATCAAGCAGGCTTTTGATAGGAAGGTCAGGAAGGAGGAATTCCAGCTGGGAGATTTGGTGCTTAAGTGGGATGCACCTAGGCAGGATAGGGGCAAACACAACAAGTTTGATGCCCTCTGGATCGGGCCTTTCAAAATCTTTGAAGTATTCTTGAATAACACCTACAAGTTGCAGGATTTGGAGGGTGAAGAAGTCTTTAGCGGCCCAGTAAATGGGCATTTCCTGAAGAAATGTTTTGTTTGAGCCTTAGATGGCTCCTTTGTTTTGTAAATATTGTCTTTATTATTTTTCTGTTTATTTTCGGCTTGATAAATGACTCCATAGCCCAACAGAAGGCAACTGGAACTGCAGAACGAGTTCTTAGAGCATCACAAGGACGACTCTATCCCCCATGGAGCCTAATGTTAGCGTTAATTCTTGTAAGAAATGGGGGTGTTTTCTCTCCTTTCAAGCCTGTGACGTGAACTGTGAAGAAGTGGGGCTTAAAATCCCAACAAATGCATTTTGTCCAAGGACGCGGCCGTGAGTGCAATGTGCAGCACATAAAATCTCCATTTAAGGCTTAAAATGTTAGCAGATGGGCGATCTAGTATTCAACAACAAGGTTCGATCGATGGAGCAGATCGTCGGTCGACGAGTGGTTGCAGTCAACAGAGTTGCGCCAAGTATATCGCAGGAGATAGCGCTCATTATCGCCGAAATGATCAGGGCCGTCCGATCAAGGAGGAACACGTGGAGCCTGATTGTCCCTCAGTTGTGGTTTCGGCTACCGGGACTTCGAAAGATGGGAGGTTGCTTTTTCTTTGCATCTGGGATCCCCGAAGCACGAAGTACCAAAGGCACCTAGGAGTCGGGCCCATGGTCTCGGTATTGATCCAAGTCGTCCATGCCTGGGACGCGTGGCGCGAGATTGGGCTCTATCAAAGCTTCGGCTACCGGTACTTTGGTAGAACAAAGGATCACTCCTCCACTGCATCGGGAATCGTCGAAACCCGAAACGCCGAAAGGGCCCAGGCTATAAGTGGTCCCACATTTAGATATTCATCCGGGCCATCCATCTCAGGGACACGTCACGCCCGATTGGCTTTGGTCGACATTTAGGCTACCGGGGTTTCGAAATATAAGGGACGACTCTTTCCCTTGCATCTGGAATCGTCGAATCCCAAAAATATGAAAAGCGCCTTTGGAGACAGTGCTCGTCTCGACATTTTGGCTACCGGGACTTCGAGAGAACAGAGGGTCACTCCTTCGTTCATGAGCAATCGCCGAAATGCGAAATGAGAAAGCCCTCTAGCTTGTGCCTGTAGTCTTGCGCCCAGTCACATTCAGTGAGCACAGGAGACTGTCAAAGCACCTATCCTCCCAAGCATCTCTAGGGTCGTTCGAGTACAGGGGACGCGGGGCATTTCTTGAGCCTTTCATGGATCTGGTGTCAGTGCTTTCGAAAGAAAAGAAGCCAAAGCTCCTGGTGGGAGAATGCCCGAAAGAATATGGACCGTTGATCAAGGAGCAACAATCAAAGAAAGGTTTCCATGTTGTCCGAGTGCAGAGTTTACCGGGGCTGTTCTCCATCCCAAGGAAGTAGTTATTGCGGTGGTTGGTGGTGGTTAGACATCATCTCCACCATAAATGGAAATCCCAGAAAGGGACCTGAGACAGGTCAATTATTCTATAGGTGCCAGGATTCCGATTGCGTCTGGTTTAAGCACACGACCGTCCAGAGACTGCAGGTGCAGTTTGCTAATGAACATGCAAACGTAATGTTTTTAATGTTAAGCCTCGATTTTGCTGCTGTGATTGGCTTGGAGTATATGTAGGCAATTTTTCCATTTTGTAATGATCGATGGTAGAGCTAAGCTCCCGACTGTAAAGCTTTAACAAAACCTCTGGTTCTCTGGTTATACAATGATATTTTGAGATTTCTTGTTTAATGGCGACCAACCTCTCCTTTCCTTGTCCCTTTGAATCTAAAGCCCGGGTATGGATGATCCAGTCGGGTGTTGTTGTAACTATATAATGTATGTTTGATTGTATTAGTTCTGCAACGTTTGAGGTTTACTTTGAAGTTTCTCTGGTCTGAGAGGATCTCATATCTGAGACTTTTCCCATTCTTTTCTTTCACTTACTCACCACTATGCAAATTTACTGGCTTAATTTTAATCAAGACCTCACATGTCCTTGCTGTTCCAACCCAATTTTCTGAGTGAGGGATATGGTTCTGAGTTTTCTTCCATTTGATCACCCTTTATAAACAAATCATGACATAAACTGATGGGTGTCGGGCTTTGCTCCTGTTGCAATCTATGAGTGACTTCTAACGCTAACATGCACATGGACGTTTTGAGGAGAATTAGGATTTGACCATGAAGGAAGTGACTTGGATGCTTGACATGTGGCTTTGGGAAGCCTAGCTACACTCCTCCTACACCAACGACTTGCTCCTAGTGCCAAAACGTCCCATAAAGGGGTGTCATCACTCTGAATTAGGGTTTCTTTTGTGTAAAAGTAAAATTTAAGTGAATTGTTTAATATTACTTTGTAAAAGGGGCAAGATTAGGGTTGTTGAGCCCTAGTCTTGTGGTTTACCCAAATAGTATGCGGGAAAACTATTTTGGAGACATTTTGTATAAATAGAGATCATAAGACCTCATTTCATGACATAACTCTCCCTCTTGTGAGAAGTACTTGGACTGAAATTTTCACTACACTTGGAGTATTTTGCCTCTTGTGCTATTGAATGGTTTCTTTGGGTATGGTGATGATGATGATGATGCACTATCTCTTGGAGGTCATTTCTAGCTTATTGTGGTGGTTTACATTGGCATGTTAAAGGATTTTCTTGACTGGTATTGTTATTTACTTTGTTATTATCATTGGTAATTCAAGTTAAGGTTGTTTTTGGATAAGGCTAGATAGGCAGTAGAAGGATATATGATCCTAGTTTCCACCATAATTATCAAGCTTATAAAGTTATTTGCAAGGGTTTTGTTGACAAGTAAGAGGATTTACACCCCTCAAATTCAAACTTTAGCTAGGTTACTTACCTTGGAAAGTAATAGGATTTACACCCCCAAGGGTTTAGTAGTCCTAGATCTTTCTTTAAGACCCCATTAACCCATAACTAAAGGCACTAATCTTGCATTGGAGATATAAATTTCTGCATTGGGAAATGTGAAAGTTTTAATTTTTGGTCTTCTCTCACTTGAGTTTTGTTCCCCTAGCCTTGAGCTACCTTGCCTCATTGAGGCATTCCCTTTCAACCAAAATTTATTTCTTCTGTAGGAAAACTAACCTACAGCCATTAGGGTTGCTCTAACCCTAGCCTACTAACCCTAATTATCTCATAAATTAACCCTAGACTAGGCCTAAAAATCTTCCCTATCCTTCTACTAACCTACGCACACTTATTGAGCTAACTAGGGGCTGATTTGATTGGATACGTTTTCTGAAATAAGTCTTGGTTTGTTACAGCCATAAGGCTGATAATTTCACTCCAGAAAGCCTAACCTAAAGTCACTCATAACTTGTGTTTTCACCGTCAAAAGTTGTTAAGAATTTGCTAATTTATTCTACTTGTTTTAATACAATTTTTGAGTGGTTTCTTTGCAAGTTTTAGTGGCTAAATTCATTGCTGTCACAACAATTTTTCTACAGCCATAAGGCTGCAAAATACTTTTGCATACTTATTTTATGGCAACCATAATTCATTGCTAAAGTCTCATGCTATAGATCGTGAAATTCTCTAGTGATTATCTACTTTGTTTCAAGCATATTTCATTTGACTTTGAGAAATATTTCTAGCAACTTTAGTACTTGTTTTACCGTTGATATATACTATCATTAATTGCTGCAAATCAGGGACAACAAGCCTAGCTTGCTGATCCTACTAACATATTACATTGCAAAGTGGTTTTCCTTGTGTCTTGGGAAGGTACCAACTTCTTGGCAATTCATCCAAGGCTTTGGCAACCTCAAAATCACTTAAGACTCATCTTAAACTTCCACTTTCCATCTAGAACATTGAAATTTAGGGGCCTCACTCTTTCCACTTCCATTTTCACACCCCGTTCCCCCTAGGGTCACCGAGATCACCTCCCTAGAGTGACCTAGTCATCCTTGAAGCACGAGACCTATATCGAGGTGACATTGGGTATAGTGTCCCTCAAGTTGTCACCACTTGGTGGTTGAGTTGGGATTTTCCCAACCTACAACTTGTGTGATAACACTTCTAATCCAAATCATTTCGGTACTAAAGAGGCATTCTTTTCCGGGTTCATGACAATGAAGGTCATGTTTGAAGAAATGTATGAAGATTGAAAGAAGGCTAAGGGAACTAGTAGTAAAATTAAAGGAAAGCCACATATCTTCGAGAAGCAGTCGAAGGGAAAAGAAAAAGAGAAGCCTACATGTTCTCATTGCAAGAAGAAAGGACATTAGGAGGCAACGTGTTGGAAGTTGCATCTAGAGAGGCTACCAAAGAAGTTCAAGGACAAGGGTAAACAAAATCCCACAACCATAGTTCAGGATCTTGGATAAGATTCTAAAGTTATAGATATGGGCGTTAAAGGTACATTTTATGTTGCTAGTTCTAATTCATATACTTCTTCTTCAAAGAATAATGTAATCCCTGATGGAAGGCAAAGAAAAAAACTATTTCATTTACAAATTATCTCAAATCACAATAAGATTGATACACTTGTTGATAGTGGATCACAAGTAGATATTATTTCAAAGAAAGTTGTTTAGAATTTGGGATTGGAAACTAGGCCTCATCCGAGACCGTATCCTTTGGGTTGGATTTGTGATAATGCTCAGTAACATGTAACTAAGCACTGTAATTTACATTTTGAGATCACATCTAGTTTCATTGATGAGGTAGAGTTAGACGTTGTTCCAGTTGACATTTGCGGGATAGTTTTGGAAGTCCATACTTGTATGACAGGAAGACCATTTTCTACAGGAACATAACACATATCATCTTTTCAAGGATGGGATTGAGTTAATTGTAAGATCTCATCAAATGAAGACGAATTTGATTGTTGTCACTACAAGGCACGTGAAAATGCTAGTTAATGCTAGTATCTAGTATTTAGATTTACAACCTATGGTTGAAAGTAAACCAGGTCCTTTGGTTTATGATGTTCCTGTTAAGAAGGGAAAATATATTGATGGTTCATTCTCTTTCACATATGTATATTCAATTTTTTTGTTTAGTTTATTTCTAATCCATGGAGTATGTTTAGTAGTTGCAACAATGAATGGTGGAGTTTGTGAATCTAAAGGAATGGTTATCTTGGTCAACAATGTTGTTTCAGTTGTCGTTATTATTGTGATGAATCAGGTGCTCGTTATCCAAGCAGAATGGATGGATGATACTAGACAAGTGAGGCGACAATATCCTCACTTCATTTCTGAATGAACCAGACTTTTGGAGATTATATAGGTTGTGTGGATGGCCTATAATTGGATCTAGTGATTTCTGGGATTCATAGTTAGTGTCAACGTCAGAGGCAGACAATTGAAAGACTTGAATGCCATGTTCATGTAATATGTATACCTTGTACAGAAGTAAGTCAAATGGTACATATGTTTGTGGAAAACATGTTTAGATTTTCCTTTCAGGGCAAGAGAGAGGAAATGATCAAGAAGTTCATTAAGGGACTCCTACAGATACATCAAGAAATATAGGAAAAATTAAGCCAAAATGGGCGAGGCAAAGACCAATATTTGACTTGGCTTCATGACCATCGAGATGGACTGTATTCAATAGAGAAGGAAATGAGAGTGAATGTTAAGTTTGGGATTCAAATCTGGATATTACAAAGTAGAGATTCAATGAGAAGACTTATGTAATGAAGGAATCAATGACCCAGAAACTAGCGTCAATAGCCATAAGCAAGAGCCAGAGTCAAAGCTATTTCCAAGATCTAGAGTCAGAGCCATGTTCTAGAGAAGCATATAAAGTACATTGATCTAGTTTGGTTTCCTTGAGCTTATGAAACTTCAAGAAGGAGATCAAATATTTATCCAAGACGAAGATCCAAGGCAAAGATCAAGTCCAAGATCGATAACATGAAAATAGTATTTCAGTAAGGTGGAAGAGTGAGAAAGTATTATCATTACTAAGTTGTTGAATAATCTATGAAGAAAATTTCAGTAAGGTGGAAGAGTGAAGAATATTTATCATCGCTAAGTTGTTGAATCATCAATACTTTTGGAGGTCCAAAAGTTCTTTAGTGGAGAGGTGTGATCCAGGAGGATCTAGAATGCTCAAAAATTGATATTCTCAAATGATAATGAAAATCACTCCATTTCCTAGAGCTCATCGAGAGCTTTCCAACGGTGAATGAATCGCCTCAAATGGACGTCATATGAGAAAGTTATGGTTATTTTAAGTTTTCAAGAAAATAGGGTAGAAGCAAAAAATAGGGGTGCCACGTGGTAGGCCCACAAACTACCATGTGGACCATTCGTACAATAAAAAAGGAATAGGATGATGTCAAAATTATGTTACTCATTTGTCACTCATTTTTGGCACTCAGTTGGACCAAGAAAAAGCACCACGTGTCATCCATACGATGACATGGCAGGTATAGTCAACAAGGTGATGTGGCATCCTACACTGAAGTGGAAGGTGATGTGGAAATGAATAGGCAGGTGACTGTGTAACTGATACTTTTTCTTATTGTATTACAGGTGGACCAATCAGAGAGTGCCACATGGAACTCTTCGATTGACCAATAATGGCTAAATAGCATAAAGTTTGTCGAGTCGAATCAGAATCAAACCCATGACCTCCAAGAGAATATTTCGAGGAATATTCCAACGACTTAGGAATATGCTCCTAGGAATACGCCATGATAATTGCTTGTTTTAACAAACAAAGAATATATTATTTAAGTTGTAACCATCAAGCCCAAACATATAGGGGGTCGGTTAGGCTGACTTACCCTATATAAACCTAGCTTCGAACCACTACAGGACATGGAGTTTTCATGCCAAGAACTCGGTATTGAGTTCATTTTGACATGGGTATGCATGCCAAGCAATATATATTTATGATCGGAATGAAATGAAACACATATCTATAGCATTAAAACAAAGATACAATGAACAATAACAGAGATACCATGAAACTTAACTTCTATTCAATAAAGAAATCTGTTGAAACTGTAAAATGTAGAATGAAACAATCTTGCTCGAATGGTGGTAGCTAATCTATGAGAAGAGATGTGGTGGCTATGTGCATTCACTTGAGCACATTACAATCAGGCCTCCAAGCCTTCTTTGCATCAAGAAGTAATAAGAAAACTATAGACATCCAAAAACGTAACCCTAGGAGATGAAGTGCCAAAAGTCATGTGGGCCTCGATGGGGTAAGTTGGTACATCAACTTCCGAGGGTTGTAACTTTTGCATACGATCTCTATTTTATGTCCATGATAACCTATTGGAAAGGTCTATTCAAGGAATACACATTTTTCCATCAGAAATTGACTCCATTAATAGTGTGACTGTGGTGTGCCCACAAAACGTTGTTTAGGGCCTCAACATGGCCCCATAAGTTTAGGACCTGAAATAAACTGCCAAGATGAAAACTGTATGTGAGGTAGTTGGAAGAAGTGGGTGGTCATCGATATCCATCTGGATCAATCCTCCCCCCTTAGGAAGAAACAGTCTCCATTACATTGAGTTCCCCCATCATATGAGGAAATTTCTACTAAATTTGGCCTCAGATGAGCCACTTGCCTTGGTGCAGGAGTTGCCCCACTTTGACAACATGATAAGCCTGAAGTTTATGTTGGTGAGTTAATTTACCTATGTGTCCACGATATGATCAGTGGATGCTTGTTCCATGCAGTTAGGGTTGAGATCTATCGGTGTCAAATGTTCTTCTATCTCTGAGGTGTCCAATAATGGTGGAAAGTATGGCCGAAGGAGGTCCACATTAAACACTGGGTGAAATCCAAGGAAGGGGGGAATGTTGAGCTCAAAAGCATTGTTACCCATAGCCTTGGTGATGGTGTAAGGTCCATAGCGGAGTGGACGAAGCTTTCGATGGGGTCTTGTAAGGTGTTCTTTCTACAAGTGCAACCAAATTTTATCCCACACCTGAAACTTGTGTGGCACCTAGTGTTGATCATGGCGTTGCTTGTACTTGACATTGGACTTCTGCAAAAATATCCTAAACATGTTGGCGGATGTTATGGATTCGTTCAATGAACCGGGTGGCTTTGTCAACTTCGATTTGAACATGGGATGATTCTTCCTATGTGGACACAACGAGTAGTGCAACATCCATGGGACCCAATGGTTGAAATCCCAACCCCACATGAAAGGGGCCATGGTCGGTTGAGTTATGTATGGCTCTGTTGTAACTGTGTTGAACATAAGGAAGACTCTCATCCCATGTGTGTGGATGCTTGGAATTGTACATGCACAAGATATGCACGATCATCCTGTTGACGACCTTGATTTGGCCATCCTTTTGGTGGTGGAAGGCAGTGGATTTGGTGAGCTTGGTGTCCAGTCGTG
>ML878070.1:0-17555 GCA_009831015.1 Picea engelmannii
TGAAGTTTGGTCGGCTCATGAACAGCAGAGCAGATAAGAAAAATTGCAGGAAGTTTATTATAATCTGCTGTTGATGCTTTACACGTTTGTTAAGACCTAGACAGGAGCGGCGGCGGCTGCAAGTAGGGAGTAAGCTAACTCGGGAGTAATTTTCTTGAAAAGAAATTAGTCTGAATTTGATTAGATTTTTGGGATAGTTTGAGTTTGGTATGAATTAAAGTTTTATGTATTTCAAAACTTTACTTTAGAGGTTTTGTTCTATTTTAAACCAACCCAAATACTTAAAAAACCAATCAGATTTTTAAATTGACAAGAAATTTAAAACTACATCACCTAAAATCATGCCGAAAAAATAATTCAAAAAAGATTGCTCCCTAGTTAAGCCACTCCCTGCCAGTAGCCTTTTTGTGTGAAGAAAATGTGAAAGTCCCGGGGATCTGTCAATAACGTGCCCATATTCCGCCTCTAAAAAAATGTGCAAAGCGCTGTTGACTGAGTGCCATGCCGCGTATGTTAAGGTCGGTTTTGTATCAACGCTCTGAAGCCTTCTGGACAAAAATGGTCACTGTCACAGAAGCGGAGGCAAGTCAACCATCGCCATTATTTGTTGCACGGCATTCCACTACTGGCAGGGAGAATATCTTTCCAGTATCTGTTTTAATAGCCGTCATAATTGAAGATGGCAATATTGGGTATATAAAATGTTTAATATCAATATAATAATAATAATGATGGAGAAACATTCTATTTTTGTAGAATATAAAATTTATCCAATGGCATGATGGAGAAACTTTCTATTTTTGTAGAATATAAAATCTATCCAATGGCATGATAGATGCATCCAACTTTGCTTGGTCTCTGCTTAAATCTAGCGATCAGTCAAATAAAAGGAATGGCCAACGGGTTAAATCCATGAATCCACTCTTATCCTTAGAGATTGATGTTATTTTATTGTTTTGCTATGCACAAAATCTATTCCCTATTCCCAAGTTGGCCAAGTTGCACTAAAGGACGTTCTGCATATCAGAGTTATTAATTTTATAAAGGAAAGTGTATAATATTAGGTGAATTATTTGTGTATAGTAAAATTATAAAATTTATAATATAATAATAATTTAGATATCAAGTTGGTGTATGAGATTTTTTTGTGTGTGGGATAAAGAAATCTTTCATAAAAAGATTTGATTGTTAAAAGTTTAGGGAACTGTATATATCTTAACTCTCTTTAGATTTGAACCCATAACTTTGAAGGAAAAAACACATGTTAAAAAAAATAAAAAAGTGAAATGTTTATACATTTGCAAATGGAGAAGAAGAATAGACAACAATGTATTACATAGTATATATGATAAAGAAGTTCACATGTTTTTTAAAAATATGTATTTGACATTATTTGTGCATTTTCTTATGGAGGAGAGTGGGCAACAATATATTACATACTATGATACTATGTGATAAAAGGAGTTTACATATTTTTTTTTTAAATAGGTATTTGACAAATAGTGATAAAATAAAATAAAATCATAGACATGAATATAAATCATAAATTATGTAGTCTTATTTAAATAAGAGCATAGAAATATCAGATTTTTTTAATTAGGATGGAGAATATTTGTATTAAAGGTGGTAAAAAATAATAATCAACTATACAGAAGGCTGTCAAAAATCGTAATCAACTACACAAAAAGCCGTGAAAAATCGTAATCAACTACACAAAAAGCCTACATTCTTACATGTTGTTTTTAAAAATCAACTACACAGAAAGCCTACATGCCTACATGTTGTTTTTAAAAAGTCCCTTTGCTACATGGGATGACACATCACCTTGTCAAAAAAATTTGTTTACTTTGGAGATTGGAACTTTTCGTATATGTTTCTTGAATACATGAATACATTCTCACAATCTAGTTACAAAGAAAAACATAGTTCAACAATACATAATTAACTTCAATAATGCATAATTAACCTATAAGAAAAGGTTCAAAGACCTTTTGATGCCCCTTAATGTTTATTTCTACTTCATGTGTTCTGTTATCCCAATTGGATTTTCCTCCCCTTGTAAGGGGGGAGAGGGACTTGATGTCTTCTTTAGAACTTCAACAAAGGTTTTAGAAGATGCGGGTTGGACTTGCACTTTTGGTTTTGCAACATCCCCATTATAATTCCCAGTTTAATTAATGTATAATGTAGATATGAATGTGGCTATGACCAAGCGATGTAATATGCGAAATGCATTTTCTGATTTTAATAAAAGTAATGTGATATCAACTGCTGAGAATATGGATGAAGATGGGGGTTGATTAATCCACAAGAGAGAGGGGAATGCCTGAGAGTGTGTAATATTCCAGATATAAAAGGTATGCAGAACATAAATAAAATGCTAGAAATGGCAGATGAACAACAATATAACCAGAATACACCACAATAATACTGAAATGATAATAGAATAACACCAGAAAGAGCACTTCGATTACTGAGAGCAATGTTCATGGGCCTCTTCAAGGGGGAAACCTCCAATCGAGCAGAGCTCTATTACAATAATATCCAAGCTAGGGTTCTCATACCCTCGACTCCTATTTATACTAAATATGTCTATCAAGAGAACCATCTAGAGGAAGATCATTCTAGAAGAGGAAGCTTCTATTAGGTCTTATTACATTCGATTTATTCTACCTTATTGTAAGGCCTTGTTAATATTGACCTTTATTACATCGAAATACATTGTTCTACCTACGTAAGGGGTTAGGTCCCTAACATGTCTGCCCCCTTAAAAACAACCTTGTCCTCAAGGCTTGAGATGTGGAAATTGTTGTAGAATGGTAGTTGGTTCCCAAGTGACATCTGCTAGAGTTGTATCTTTCCACTGGAATAACACTTCCTTGATAGTTCGCTGACACAGGCAATGCTCAAGCTGGTCCAAAACTCCTTGTGGTTGTAGCCAAAAGGAGTCTTCTTCGTCCAACTCGGGAAAGTTGGTTTGAGTTTGACACTTAGTTCCAATCACCTTCTTCAAGCATGAAACATGAAAAACAAGATGTAGCTTAGAATGACTAGGAAAATCTAATTGATAGGCCACCTGTCCCACACGCTTGAGAACTGTATAAGGACCATAAAATTTGGGCGCTAACTTTTGACAGTGGTCGGCCTTGAGGGAATTTTGCTTGTAAGGTTGCAGTCGAAGAAACACCTGATCCCCTTCTGCAAATTGACGTTCAGAGTGACCTTGATCTGCTTGTTGCTTCATGCGATTCTAAGCCATGACCAAATTCTCTTTGAGGGTACAAAGAATAGCCTCTCGAAATGTAAGCATTTGGTCAACCGCCTGGACCTTCAAGACACTTGGTAAATATGAGAGAACTGAAGGTGGATTTTGTCCATAGACCGCTTCAAAAGGAGTCATGCATGTAGTTGTATGGTATGAAGTGTTGTACCACCATTCAACTAGGGGTAACCATTGAGCCCACTGATTTTTCTTTTCCGATGCAAAACACCTCAGATATGTTTCCAAGCACTTGTTGACAAATTCAGTTTGACCATCCGTTTGGGGATGATAAGCTGTGCTGAGATGCAATTAGGTGCCTTGTAGCTTTAATAGTTCTTGCCAAAAATTGTTGGTGAAAGTTGGGTCGCGATTAGAAACAATAGAATGTGGCATGGCATGAAGCTTGAAGACCTGATCCATGAAAAATTGAGCCACTATGGATCTTTTAAATGGGTGTTGAAGAGCACAGAAATGAACATACTTGGAAAGGCGATCAACTACCACCATGATGACTGATTTATTACCCGATTTAGGTAAGCCTGTAATAAAATCCATGGAGATATCCCTCTAAATAACAGTTGGAATCAGAAGTGGTTGAAGTGTGCCCAGATATTTGACTATTTCTCCCTTGTTGTGTTGACACACATCACATTCGGCCACAAAATTACGAATGTCTTGTTTCATACCATCCCAGAAAAAAAAAACGTTTGACCCGGTCATAGGTTTTGGTAAACTCAGAGTGCCCAGCTATGGGTGTAGCATGAAGCTCAGAAAGCACTGTGGATTTAAGTTTTGACTGTTTACTTAAATACAAACGACCTTTGTATCGAAGCTCATCATGGAGCCATGAGTACCCTGGGGAAACTGGAGAATTGGACATAAATTGTTGTATCAGATGCAAACTTTTGGGATCATGTAGCCATTCCTGGTGAACGACTTGGAGCCAATCTGGTACAATGAAGGAGAGAGAAAAAATGGAGCCTTCATCTTCATATTTTCGGGAAATTGCATAAGCCACCACATTATCTTTTCCTTTCTTGCAAATGATCTCATAATCATATCCAAATAGCTTAGTCACCCATTTTTGTTGCTCTGGGGAGGAAATGCATTGTTCTAGAAAATACTTGAGGCTTTGATGGTCTATCTTAATTTTGAAGTGTTGCCCCAATAGATAAGGGCACTACAAATCAACGACATGCAAAATAGCCAACATTTCCTTTTCATAGATTGATTTGCACAAATTTCGTTCAGACAATTGTCTGCTGGTAAAGGCCAAAGTCCGACCCTCTTGCATAAGGACAACTAATTCAGATTATTTTCGGCACGAAATGAGATCAGAGATATAATAAATAAATGCACAGAGATATCACAGATATTCAATAATATAACAGAAATGTATCAGATATGCAACCATAAACACAGATATACAGTAATACACGATTTTTGTTAATGAAAGAAATGTACAGAGACTGTAAAAATACAAAGTGAATGACTCACTAGAATGGTGGTAGCTTATCTCTGAGAAGAGATGTGATGGCTACTCACATTTGTAAGAATATGATTACAATGAGGCTCTGAAGGCCTTTTTACAATAAGCAGGAATTCCAAAAACCCTAGACATCCAAAAACCTAACCCTAGGAGATGAAGTGCCAAAAGTCATGTGGGCCCCATTTGGGTAAGTGAGTACGTCAACTTCCCGGGGTCGTAACTTTTGCATATGACCTTCATTTTAGGCGTGTGATAGCTCGTTGGAAAGGTATCATCGAGGAGATTCATTTTGGGGGCTCAATCATGCCTTTGAATATCATTGAGAACATATATCTTGAAAAATCTTCATTTGGGCCCTCAAAATGGACTCGGAAGTTAAAACCTACTAAAAATAGTAAATTGACAAAATTGCCAGAAAACTGTTTTGAGCCATTTGAAAAAGGTGGGTGGCCATCGATATCCACCTAGATCAATCCTCCCTCCTTAGGAAGCAATGGTATCCATTGCGTTGAGTTCCCGGGGGAGAGGGAAAAGCGTTTGCTGAATCTGCATCTTGGTGAGCTGCTTGTCTTACTGGAGACGTCAAGCTGCTCAGTTTGTAGAAATATGTCACAAACCTATTGAGGTTGAGGCTGTTCAACAAGTCGAGATACATGAGAGGACGATGTACAGAAGGAATCTTTGCACTTTGCTGCAGCCTTTTCGACCTGCTTCTATTGGATAGAAGGTGCTTAGGGCAAGGCTGTAGTGGTTGTAGTGTCCTTTTGTTCTCCTTTTGAATAGATTGTGAAGAAGCTGAATTTTGCAGTATGAGATACTACCTTGAAACACTTTTTTGGTGGAAAAGTAGTCAGAACTACCTCTGGTATTCTGTAGAGATGACCCCCCAAAGTAACAATGACACTACAGGGTCGAGACTCATAAACAACATGGCGTCTCCACATATATGATTGGCCCAAGAGAACATCACAGACATCCAGTGGGGCAACATCACATAATACCTCATCCTTGAAGGGTTGGATGTCGTATGACAATCGACACTGTTGGATGACACAGAGATTTCGTCCTTGTCGAAGCCACCTGATGTTGTATGGCTGCGGGTGTGGTGTTGTTGACAATCCCAACTATTTGATGATCTCTGTTGAGATGAGGTTTTTCTGGCTTCTGTTATCAACAATAAAATGCATCGGGGTCCCCTTCACCCACATCTGTGAATGAAAAAGGCGCTCCCCCTCTTCAGGATCTGTTGCTTCTTCTGGTTGAATTGTTACGGTCGCGACAATAGCAGTGGGGTCTGCGTCAATGATCTGTCCTTTACCAATATTTTCAGAATTAGATTCTTAATCAAGGTTCGGCTCCTTGTCTTTGATCTCGGCCACCAATTACTATTTTGAGCGACATTCATCGGTGTTGTGCCAGGGGATTTTGTGGAAATCACACCATTTTTTGGTGTCCTTCTTTGTCTTCCTGTGACCCTTCTTTTCCTGTGTCTTGGACTGGTTTTCAGGAGACTGTTTGTTAGGGCCGTCTTTGTCATACTTTTGCTGTTGCGGATTTGCAGACCCAAATTCCCATTTGTTCTGGTGCTTAAATTTCTGCTCAATTTTAACAACATATCGATAACCAACACCGAGTGATGAGATGTCCAGAAAATCCATTTCAGTCTAGATGTATCTGTGTAGAGCCCCATGCTATTTCAGAACCAAATGTCGCTTGGAGTCTTTGATACCCAACTTGGTTGGCAAGGTATGGAAGGTATTGGTGAACTCCAGAACTACTTGGCCTCGCTTTTTCCATAGCATGGTCCATCTCATGTACTGGTCCTCATAGTTGCCAACAAGGTAATGCTACTCTTTTATTGCATCCAAAAAAAAATCCCAAGTGGGATCGACCCCATATATTCTAGACTCCTCTATGGAACTTTCCTCCCAGTAAGTTTCCCACCAATGTTTGACATGAGGGAGAGCTTTAAGGAGTGCATAGGTGATATTTTCTTTGTCGAAAAAATTGTGAATAGAGAAATAACCTTCTAGCAGAGTTAACCATTTTTCTAGGGCTTCTACATCTATCTGTCCTTCAAATACAGGAATATCAAAATTAACTTGTACCTTGAAAGGCAAGGTGCCTCCAAAGTGGCCACTTGATGAATATGTGCCTGATGCTATCGGTAGGCATTGAAAGATGTGGGAAAAATTCTCCATCATTTTGTCCCTCTATTGTGTGAGAGATTTCTCAAGCAACAGATTGATAGGATTGTCTTCTCTGTCATTTTTCTTTTCTTCTTCCATTGAGGGTTTCTTGGGTGTGCGAGAGAGATTGTCTTCAAGAGAGACAAGCTCGAGACCCAACTTGCTATAATTGAACCTCGTTGGGGGCATGCACTGAAAAAACGATCAAGAGCAGCCTGCTCTGATTCCACTAATCCAGATTATTTTTGGCACGAAATGAGATCGGAGATATAATAAATCAATGCACAGAGATATCGCAGATATTCAATAATATAACAGAAATGTATCAGAGATGAAACCATAAGCACATATATACAGTAATACACGATTTTTGTTAATGAAAGAAATGTACAGAGACTGTAAAAATACAGAGTGAAAGACTCTCTAGAATGGTGGCAGCTTATCTATGAGAAGAGATGTGATGGCTACTCGCATTCGCAAGAATATGATTACAATGAGGCTTCGAAGACCTTTTTAAAATAAGCAAAAATGCCAAAAACCCTATACATCCAAAAACCTAACCCTAGGAGATGAAGCACCAAAAGTCATGTGGGCCCCGTTTGGGTAAGTGAGTACATCAACTTCCCGGGGTCGTAACTTTTTCATACGATCTTCGTTTTAGGCCTGTGATAGCTCATTGGAAAGGTATCGTTGAGGAGATTCATTTTGGGGGATCATTCATGCCTTCGAATATAATTGAGAACCTATATCTTGAAAAACCTTCATTTGTGCCCTCAAAATGGCCCTGGAAGTTAAAACCTGCTAAAAATAGTAAATTGCCAAAATTGCCAGAAAACTGTTTTGAACCATTTGAAAAACGTGGGTGGCCACCGATATCCACCTAGATAAAAAATGCCAATACCTTTCCCTGAAGTATCACATTCTAGGACAAAGGTCTTTGTGAAATTAGGAAAGGCCAGGACTGGAGTGGTGCACATGGCCATCTTCAAGGTTTGAAAATCCCGAGCAACTGCTGGGGTCCAAGTGAAAGAATTATTTTTAAGGAGTGTTGTGAGAGATGCCACAATATTTCCATAATTCTTAACAAACTTGTGATAATAACCTGTTAGGCCCAGAAATCCTTGCAAGATTTTGAGAGTCTTTGGGTGAGGCCAATCTTGCATAGCTTCAATCTTTTTAGGGTCCACCCTAACGTCATTCTTGCCAACAAGATGGCCCAAGTACTTGAATTCTAAGGCACCAAAAGAACATTTAGATTGTTTCAGGAAAAGTTGGTGCTGAGAGAGTAGATGGAGAACTCGGTCCACTTGAGAAAGGTGGTATGTCCAGGTTTTTATATAGATGAGGATATCATCAAAGAAAACTAAGAAAAAATGATAGAGAAAGGGGCAAAAGACATGATTCATGAGGATTTGGAAGGTGGAGGGGGAATTACACAAGCCAAAGGGCATGACCAAAAACCCATAGTGGCCCTCATGAGTTCTAAAGGAAGTCTTAGGAATGTCTGTCACTTTCGTATGGATCTGGTGGTAGCCAGAACAAATATCAAGTTTAGTAAAGAACTGGGTGCCACTCAATTCATCCAAGAGTTCATCAATGACAGGAATGGGAAATTTTTCTTTAATCGTGAGTTTGTTGAGGGCGTGGAAGTCAGGACACATGCGCCAAGAACCTTCTTTCTTCAGGACCATGACCACATGATAAGAATAGGGGCTTGTACTAGGGGTGACGAAATGGACATATATTGGAAGGGAGGCTTCCTGGTATAAGGGGAATGGAATGATCATGAACACCACAGGAAGGCGGGAGTCCCTAGGCAGTGAAAAAGACCACTTGATGTTTAGAGAGGATGGATTGGAGGTCTTGCGGCACAGAGGGTGTCTCAGTTTCCTGTATGGCATGGAGTTTGGGAAATAGCGCCAGAATGACCTTTTTTGAGTAGATTTTCCATGTAATGGGAACTAATGATCTCCGATGAACTGGCAGTGATTCCTTGCAACTTATATTTTTGGCCCTCCTAGTCGAATTGCATGGTTAATTCCTTGAAATCCATGAGAATGTGACCCAAAGTCCTTATCCAGTCTACACCCAACACAATGTCACAACCGCCCATGTTGATAGAAAACGTATGAGATTTTAGGTGGTAGTCACCAATTTGGAGACACACATTTTCACAATGCCCTCCATATTTCATGGAGCCACCATTGGAAATCATGATTTCAGAATTATTAACTGCATGGATATAGCAATGAGTTTCTTGGGCAATGCGACGATGAATAAAATTATGGGTGTTTCCCCTATCAACCAGAATGATGACCTTCCTATGCTTGATCTAACCAATTAGCTTGAGGGTTTGGGGAGCAGAGAAACCGATGAGAGAATTTAGGGAAATGACCGATTCTACTTCGGGAGGGTCTGAGGGAGGGGTTATGTCCGTGGTTTCAGGTGACTCAGACACAAGGGGAGTTTCAACATCCTTTTCCGAAACATCCTCCAAGATGGCCATAAAAAGATTTTGTTCCTTACACTTGTGGCCTGGAAAATATTTGTCATCACAATTATAACAAAGGCCTTTGAGTTGGAATTCAACCATTTCAGCTCTGGTCAATTTTTAGATCTTTAGTGGAGCAGAGGGAGTAGTGGGATTTATTGGTTTAGTGTGAGGAATAAAGG
Source organism: Picea engelmannii (assembly GCA_009831015.1). Classification (NCBI taxonomy): domain Eukaryota; kingdom Viridiplantae; phylum Streptophyta; class Pinopsida; order Pinales; family Pinaceae; genus Picea; species Picea engelmannii. The sequence goes on from ML878070.1 coordinate 9,614, forward strand.
AGGGTTTCCGGTTTTGAGAAGATATAACCTGTTGTGCTTCTTTATCTCTTTTAGTAGTCTCCACCCAACTTTGAGGCCGAGCCATGAGGACATGGGCACAAATCTCATCCTTGAAGCCACTGATAAAACATTCTCGAAAAAAGGTATCAGACATGCCCTCTGTCCGAAAAGCCAGGCGCTCAAAAGAAACTATAAAGTCTTCCACTGTTTCAGATTGTTTCAACTTTGTCAAACGTCCTAAATGGTTGGTGTCAGTGTCAAAGCATTCATAAATCTCTTCCACAAAGTGTGTCCAAGCAATGTACCCTTGACAAGAAGTTTTTCTCCATCGCCACCATTTCCAACGTTCTTGATCTAGATGGAGAACACCATACTAGAGTTTGGCCAAGTCATATATAATTCCATATAAAGAGAAATAATGTTCCATTTGGGTTACCCAACCAATGGGATCCGAGCCATAAAATTTGGTCACATCCACTTGCGGAAGGTGTAGGCCACGCTGAAAGTGATGGGGATGAAAATTATGGGAATGAGAGGAATTTTCATCTTTGGTATGTGGGGGTGGGTCAGATAAAGGGTTATTTACATGGATATGCAGCTTGGTGCAGATCATCGAAACGACAGATTCAAGCTGGGTAGTCATGTCTTGTTTGAGTTCTTCGATTGAGGTGACGATGGAGGACTGCATGGTTGTATTGATGGCGACACCATTGACACTGATCTGTTTCACTTCTTGTTGGGTCTCTATGAAATTAAATTGCAAGGTATTGAAGCGAGATTCCAAGTCTTAGTTACAGGTATGGGCCATGATGACGAGGGAACTAAAATGGGGCAAGTGGGGTCAACACTTTTGTTGAAAAATGATATGTATGAATGTGATAAGGGCAAAGAGATAAATCCAATGGTATAGGTCTCAAATAATGGTGCAAAAATTGAATAGGTCTGAAGAGTACTGCAGTGATGAAATGCCCAAATTCTTAACCAAGATGAAATGTGTAGTGATTTGGCAACCCGAACACAGTTGTGCAGCAATAGATCTTGTCTGTTTTAATTTTTTTGTTTCCATCCCCAAGGGTTAGGTAATCAAGGGTTCTACAGACAAGGGTTTTCCCTATGCTATAGCTCTATGATATATGTTTGGGGTCCAACAATAGTACTTGGCCCAATATCTTAGGGCACTAACTAAGGAGGCTAGACCATGCCCTTAGTTGTACTACCCGACTACCCAATTAATAGAGAATATATTTCTAAGTGTTGTTCTCGGTGGAACTATAGCAGTCAGGCGGCTAATCGATTTATCTAAAGAGGGCTCCAGGACATCTAGGTCGATTCATACATAGGTGTTGTCTGATGCGCTACCACTCGAAGGGGTACCAACAAGGGTTAAAAGGGTAGCCAATAGATGTGTGCTTAAGAACCACTTGTATTTCCTGCGTGTATGAATCCATCAATTATGGGTTTATGCACGTAATGATAGATCTCTGTGGCTTAAAGATGCCAGAATATGTCTCTACCCTGAAAAAAAATTTAACCCACAATTTTTTGCCAAGGAAAGTGCTCTGATACCACTTGTAATATTCCATATATAAAAAGTATGCAGAACATAAAAAAAATGCTAGAAATGGCAGATGAACAACAATATAACCATAATACACCACAATAACACTGAAATGATAACGTAATAACAACAGAAAGAACACTTCGATTACTGAGAGCAATGTTCACGGGCCTCTTCGAGGGGGCAACCTCCATTCGAGCAGAGCTCTATTACAATAATATCCAAGCTAGGGTTCTCATACCCTCAACTCCTATTTATACTAAATATCTCTATCAAGAGAACCATCTAGAGGAATATCCTTCTAGAAGAGAAAGCTTCTATTAGGTCTTCTTACATTCGATTTATTCTATCTTATTGCAAGGCCTTATTAACATTGACCTTTATTACATCAGAATACATTGTTCTACCTACGTAAGGGGCTAGGTCCCTAACAAAGTGTCTAAGAGGGGGCCCAAGGGGGAAATGGTTTATGGGTATTAATTCAAACCCATATTTCTGATTTTTTTTTATCAATTTGGGGATAAATTCTATTTCTTTTTTGAGTGTATGAGATTCCAATCATTAAACTCATGTAATAGGGTGGGTGTGAGAGTTACATCCCATAGTTATTGGAAGCATGGGGTTGTAGTACAATAAACATGGGGAAAAGTGAGAAGTCAATTGTCTTGGGAAAATAGAGAAAATTTGTATGGGGTAGAACAAGTAGTTTTACAGAGAGATTTTGACCTGAATAACAAGCATAAATCAAGAAGCAAGAGCACCGAAGCTAGAGCAAGGAGGATGGGGGGATTTTGAAGCGTGTTGGAGATTTTTTGAAGAATTTTGGAGTTGAATATTGAAGAGTCAGATTATGAGGCATGAAGAGTGAACTCCTCTCGGAGTTTCACTATAACAACAAGTGTTGTTGTGGTTTCTGGTAGTTTTCTTGGAAGTGATTACCCTTGAGTTCCCATCAGAAAGATTCTTGGTTAGCTCACCCAGAAAGACCCTGATAAACAAATGGGATGTCCGATGGACTACCAATAGTGAAGGAGTACATTCCTCGGGTTGGGTAGGTCAAGAGGAAGAGAGCTAGAGGAAATTCATGATAGTTGTAGGAGAATATCAGTGGGTTGTGGGATAGTAAGTTGTGAGTGGAATGTAATGAAATATCCCTGATCTAGCTGATCATGATATTCGCTACTGTTCTAATGCTCTATCTGGCAGATCTAATACACTGGGGGTTTCTGGATACGTTTTAGTCATGTGTTTGAGATATTCTTTGGTTATTGCAATTGCATGTTGGTCATTGCAGGTGCATGTTGGTTATTACATGTGCATGTTGCATATTTAAGGTATAACAATCATATAATAATGCATGAAAAGTAGAGAATGTCAACTGCTCAATATCACGAATAATAACGGTTCAAACATGGAAATACAATAGCCTACCGGAAATATAGAATCTAAGCATCAGTCAGATCTCCCGAATCTGTACTGGAATACAATCAAATAACATAAAAAATACCCGTGATCATAAGATGATAGCATATCTGATGCATGCAGGGATAGATCGACAAAAATGTGCGATTCTGGAGAAATACGGTAACTGCTACCAGCTGGGAAATTTGACCTGAAGAATATACCATTAAAATGTGCTTTAAACTGCTCCAATAGAAGTTCCCTAGCCTATAGACTGGAATGGATGTCTGTTGGATCTCGGATCTGACCCCGACGACACTAGATCTGGACCCCTGGGGGGTTTGCGCCCCTCCTGGAACACTGAATGTGCCCCAAAAGATTCCACCAACGGAATCTACTGCTATATGGCTCAAAACGATCGTCTCATCAGATGATGAAATGGGTCGGAAGGGTTTGACCGGATCTTCCCTAGAACTCTGCATGCAACGCCAAATGTCTGTCCGGAATAACTGCACCCTGAATGGCTGGATGAATCGATCTGCAAGATTCCACCGTCGGAATCTGATGATAGATGGCTCAATGGAAGCACCATGGCTGGATCTCCAATGGGTCAAAACGAAACTGCAATCAGGACATAGGTCTATTGCAGCTCTCCAAACCCTCAAACTAGCTTGCGCCCTCCTTGGCTGAGCTGTGCACTCCACAACGGAAACTCCTGAAACGTATGGTGAAATACCTGGATGGTATATCCGATGGGCTAGGGTGTGTCTCTCATCACTGAAACTGATCAATGGTGGTGGTTTCCTCCAGAAATCCACAAAACAGTAAGGTTGTCTCTCCTCCTCCTCTGGGAACTCTCAACATCAAATCATAACAATGCATAATGAGGAATTAGGTCAAATTCCTTCCTTTATACCTTTCCCAATCTAATTCACCATTGACCTCACTTAAGCTAGGCGCCTTTCAAAATAAATTATTTATTTGTCAATTAAGTCCCCCCTTAACACCTTTTCATTCTAATTCTTCGTTGACTTAGGATTAAGTGACTTTTCCTAAGTATTTTGGCTTAATTCATCGTTTAGCCATCAATTCCTCCTTATTTCTCCATCTTGTTCCCTGTTTGTGCCTGACTATAGTCTACGGGAACATATATACTACTACGTCACTCCCTGCTAGCCTACTCTTGGGAACGGGACATCACAATCCTCCCTTCCCGAGATTGCTTGTCGTCAAGCAACATCAATCCTGGGTGCTGCAAGATATGCTCACCCTCCCATGTGGCATCCTCCGCTGGAAGACCCCTCCATCTAACTAAGCACTCTTTGATGATCCTGCTCCTTAGTCTGCACTCTCTCTGCTCTAGTACCTCCTCTGGCACTAATTCCAACTGACCCTCCTCATCCAAGGGTGGAAACTCCTGTGAAATGCTAACCTATTGTCCCATAGCCCTTTTAAGGCAAGAGACGTGAAAGACATTATGAATCTTGCTACCTTCTGGTAGCTCCAGCTCATATGCTACATCGCCTATCCTCCTGATGACTCTGTAATGCCCATAGAACTTCGGCTTCAGCATCTCTGCCACGCTCCTCTTTAAGGAAGATTGTCTGTATGGCTATAATCGCAGGAAAACCAAATCCCCTACCTCAAAACTGCGCTCAACTCAGTGTTGGTCTGCACATATCTTCTGCTGATTCTGAGCTAACTACAAGTTCTCCTTTGCTGATTGAAGGATCCTTTGACTCTCCTCCATCCAATCCTTGGCCCCCGGGACCCTGTTGTCCCCAAACACAGTATCTATAAAGGAGGGTGCATCATATCCATACAATTCCCTAAATGGTGACATCCTGATAGACATATGGTAAGTTGTGTTGTAGCAATACTCACCCATATGTAACCATCTCACCCAAGTGCGTTGCTTCCCCCCGACATAGTTCCTCAGATACCCTTCCACCTATTTGTTGATGATCTCTGTCTGCCCATCTGTCTGTGGGTGGTAGCTGGTACTCGTGGCTAGCTCTGTGCCTGTCAATCTGAAAAGCTCCTGACAAAATGTGCTGATGAAGTGCCCATCCCTATCACTGACTGTCTGCTTGGGTAACCTGTGCAACCGAAATACCTCCCTGAAAAACAACTCTGCTACCTGTATGGCCTTGTAGTCTGTGGGTATGGAGAATAAATGTGCGAATTTGGTCAGTCTGTCGACCACCACAAATATACAGTCCTTTCCCTGCACTCTAGGGAGGCCTGTAATAAAATCCATGGAAATGCTCTCCCATTTCTGCTCTGGAATGAGTAGAGGTTGTAGTAGCCCTGCGGGATGTGTCTGCTCGGACTTGTTCTACTGACAAGTCATGCACTCTCGTATATGTTTCAACACATCATCCTTGAGACCCTTCCATGAGAATCTCTCCCTGATTTGCCTATAAGTTTTGAAGTACCCTTGATGCCCTGTTGTTGGTGAATCATGACACACCCTCAGAATCTTCCCCTTCAGGGTGGATTCTGGAACCAAGTAGATCCGTTTCTTGTAGAAAATGACGTCGTCAAGAACCTAATATCTATCATCAATCACTTTCCCATCCATCACCTCACAAGAAATTTTGTTTTTGGAATATTCCACCAACAATTGAGCTTTCCAATCTGTACAAATATCCATCATCGAACATCCTACTGGCCTCCTGGACAAGGAATCCACCACAATATTCCTTTTTCCCTTGACATACTCAATATCAAAGTTGAATGCTTGGATGTTTGAGACCCACTTCTGCTGCCTCTCACTGAGATCTTTCTGGTCAAGGAAATACTTGAGACTGTTATGATCAGTCTTCACTACAAACCTGCTACCAACTAGATACTGCCTGAATTTATTTAAAGCATGCATGATTGCTAGCATCTCCTTGTCATAAATAGGATAGAGTCTCTCTGAATCGTCGAGCTTCCTGCTCTCAAACACAATGGGATGCCCCCCCTGCATCAAGACTACTCCAATTCCCACCCCTGATGCATCACACTCTAAGACGAATGGCTGAGAAAAGTCTGGGAGGGATAGAACAGGGCATGTGCTCATAACCTCCTTCATTTTGTTGAATGCCTGTTGTGATTCCTCTGTCCAATGAAAAGCACCCTTCTTTGTCAAGTTTGTGAGTGGTGCTCCCAACTGTGAAAAACCCTTGACAAACTGCCTGTAGTAACTGCATAACCCAAAGAATCCTCTTAGCTCTGTGAGATTCTTGGGCGTTGGCCAATCCACAATGGCTCTGATCTTTTCCTGGTGAACTTGTACTCCCTGGCCATTGATGATATGCCCTAAGTACAATAGTTCCCTCATGCCAAATTCACATTTGGATTCCTTGGCATATAAAGATTGTGCCTTCATAATATCCAAGACCTTCCCCAAGTGTGCTAAATGCTCATCCCATGTCTTGTTGTAGATCAGTATATCGTCGAAGAATACCAGTAGGTACTTCCTCAACTGTCCCCTAAAGATATGGTTCATGCAAGACTGGAAAGTGGCTGGCATGTTGGTCAGTCAAACGGCATGACCAAGAACTCAAAATGTCCGAAATGGCATCAGAATGCTGTCTTCTCAATATCCTTCTCCCTGATACTGATCTGATGGTATCCTGAATGTAGATCAATCTTACTGAAGAAGACTGCCCCATGTAACTCATCCATCAGCTCATGTATGCGTGGAATGGGGTAACGATTCTTGATCGTTTTCTTGTTGAGCGCTTTGTAATCGATGCACATCCATAATGTGCCATCCTTCTTCAGTACCAGTACTACTGAAGATGCAAAAGGACTCCTGTTGGGCCTGATATGCCCCATAGCGAGCAATTCTTTGATTGCTTTCTCAATTTCATCCTTAAATTTCTTGGGGTGTTTATAGGGTGTTGTAATCACCAGTGTAGCTCCTGCCTCTAACTCAATCATGTGCTCAAAACCCCTGTCTGGTGGTCTCCCTGGTGGTATCGACCCAAATACTGGCTCATAACGTCCTAGAAGCTCTCTGATCTATGGATGGTACTGCTCCCAACCCTCTGAGTCTTTTCGCGTGGTGATCCAACACTCTGCTGCGTAAGCCACATCACCATGACGAAAAATACGCTCCATCCTATTTTCTGATACTGCTCGAGGTGCCCCTCTAGACATGCCTCTCAGCACAACTCTCGATCCACTGGCATGTCTGAAGCTCATGGTCAACGTCTGATAGTTGAACCCAATCTCCCCCAATGAATATAACCACTGTACTCCCAACACGACATCCGTGTCTAATAAGTGAACTACATAAAATGTGTCAGTCAGGGTGTAGTTGCCGAGTTTGACCTCTAGGTCATGGATCATGTCCAAGCATGTCATCGTGTATCCATCAACCACTACCACATGGAATCCCTCAAACTCCTCTGTACGTAACCCCCTCCTGGCTACCAAGGATGCATCTATGAAGTTGTGGGTGGCCCCACCATCAACTAAAGCTGTCATTCTTTTCCCTTGTACAAGGCCCTTGAGTCTGAGAGTGTTGTACCTGGGTATTCCTGAAAGGGTGGCTATGGTTCCCCCTTTCACCTCTCTATGAGGTTTCGCCTCCTCCCGGAGCTAGGCCCTTGCCGGTATATGAGGTTTCTTTGACTGCTTCTCTGGCTCATGAGTGGTATCAGTCTCTGAATCACTGTATGTCAGTGCCTGAATATCCTCATCCTCCTCCTCACTGCCGGATTCCACTTCAATATAGTGGATCTGTCCCTTCCCCATGCATCTATGCCCGGGGATCCAAGGATCTCTACAGGAGAAGAAAAGCTTCTTCCTCATCAACTCTCGTTGTGTATCATCATCCAACTTGGGCTTGCCCTTCCATTCCCTTGGAAGATTCTTCGGATCCTTGTCTCTTTGGGGTACAAAGGGTTTAGTGAAAGGTTTAGTTTTTGGCACCAAATCTGCCAAATCTCTAGTGCGTTGGACAACATCCTGCAAGGTATGAGGTCG
>ML878071.1:1802-17555 GCA_009831015.1 Picea engelmannii
TTGGATCTTGAGATCCTTCTGGATCTATGGCAAGAGATCTCTTCTCCTGCAAATACTCTTTAGGGTTTAACCATTAAACATATGTGAGTACATACCTCTGATAGCATTTGCAGGTAGTGGCTCCATCTGGTAGTAGCGGTAATCATTACCAACTCTTAAGAAAACTTCAAGGGTGATTGCAATTGGTTCTATGGCTGCAACTGCAACTGATGCTACAACTGCAACTGGTTCTGAAACTGCAACTGCAACTTAGGGTTTTATGAGGAAACCCTAATTTTTCAAACTTCAAATTTTGAAATTCTGATCTAGGGAATAGATGCGCTAAGCTGAGGCGAGTATGCTGGTGTAGTCAGAATTTCGAAAATCCAACTTTTACCCCCTCAAACTTGATTTGCGTATTTCTTGACTGGTGCTTCTGGTTTTCTGGTACTTTGTGAAACTAGGGTTTCACTTTCCAGGAGATTTAGCCATTGAAAAGGTGCGCTGAAGGTGCCAAAATGATCCTTGGGGGAGGGCGCACTTTTCTAGGTGGTTTTAGGGCTAAAATACCTTTCCAACAAAAAGCCCTAATTTTCATGTACGGTAACAGTGACGTTTTTCACTTTTCTCTTGTGAAAGATTCTCTCTTCAGCTTGGCTCTGATACCATGTTAATGTTTAAGCCATTATTATAGATGTTTGTATTTCACTAGATAACAATAGCATAATCCAAGATCATTGAGAAATACACAATCACAAGAGACACAGCATTTATCCTGGGAAACCCTCTAGAGGAAGAAAACCTAGCAAAACTTCCTTAATATAGATAGCCAATACAATGCCAAGAGATCTCTTAAACTAATACAGAAAGTCCTCTCCCAGATATGCGCCACTTTCTCTCTCCTTCTTCGGTAGCAGATCTGAACTTGTCTTTCAAATGAGCAAGTGAGCTGTTGTGTCTAAGTGAGGCACTGGCCTCTTTATTTATACAAGTCTGGCACGTGTGAAGTGTCTCTTCACTGGTAGGGCCGGCTTCTTATTCTACCTATTACAATTGTCTTTTGACCAATCCGCAAAAGGGGATTTGGTCCTATTACAATAACCGACGTGATCAATCCACAATGGGGATTGATCCTATGAATAATATATCAATAATAATAAGAATACTCTTTGCAGTTACATTATTTCAACAAAGTCTACCTTTAAATCGGGTACACGGTCTTCTTCGCCCAAATTGATATATCTCCAAAATCATCCAATCCATCAACAAAAGCAACAAACTCTTCACTCACCTCAGTTTGCATAGAAGCTTGAAACAACCTTTGTAATGTTAGCTTTTGGGGTAGCTTGGATAGGTACTTCCACATTTGCAGTGTCTGGCATGTGGAGGTGTTTGAGCGACACTCTCTAGAGTGGTTTTTATGTAATGACTAAAGTGCCTTTTGTAAGGTTGAGTGACTTAAGTGATTTAAGTCATTTCAACAAATGATTAAGTTGTGACCACTAGATCCAAGATCTAATCTTGGCCATTGAGATCTAGGGTTAGGGTTTTAGTCATTAGGGAATTATAAAAACCGATCTAAGGAGAGTGTGAGGCACACAATGAGTGAATAGGTAGTCTTTCTCATGTACTTCTGTCTGAGTGGGCAGGGATGAGGAAAGGGTGTAGGGGGCAGTGAGGGAGATAGCGGCCAAGTGGGCTAGGCTATCAGCTGCAGCATTGTAATCTTCTGATGGGCCATTATCCCAGGATGAGAGCCCAGGATTTTATCTAATAAAATTAAACTCAGAACTAGTTTTCCCGCAAGGGTTTTTCCAGGGGTGTTTACCTGAATCTTGTATGCAATGTGTCTGGTTTCTGTTTTTTATGCTTCCGCTAAATTTCAATCGATAACCTAGCTGTGCAATTGTCCAATAAAGTGATTTTATTAGGAATAATTGTCGGGTGTTAGGTTTGACAAGTAAAATCAACATGTAAGGCTTTCTTCACTCCATTGCCCACCTTCCTATCCTTATGCAGGGCCTTCCTCTTCCCATTGCTTTCAACAATGAGGTCATCATCCTAAAATTTTGGATTCAAAGCATGTGCCAAAGTGTGCAATGGAATGTTGGAAGTGTTCCACCTCTGAATAATGATGGCCCTCACAAGCTCTCCAAAATCATGATCAACATATAGAGGGACCCTCTTGTAAAACAATTTCCATGGTTTTCTCGACTATCATATCCATGCCACCACCATAGATTTAAACTCAACAAGGTGATGCAACATGATGAAGTTTGAGGCATATCTTGTCTCAACAACTTTGATGACATACTTCCAAAGAGGATAGTATTCTTCATGCTTACTTTCTCTAATGAAGAGTTATGAATTTTCAAAGGGAAAGAAAGAAAACTATTTTTTTAATCATATTTTCGACTTATCTCCTTATAGGTTTACTCAAATTTCAAGTGTAGGAACTCGTTGTTTTTTTCATGTATTTCCAGTCGATCTCATTGTGGGTCTATCAAAAGTATGCAAAGTGGATACTCGTAGGATGTGGGATTGAATTCCACATCCAACGAGTTCCTACACTTAAAATTTGAGTAAAACTATCAGAAGATAAGTCGAAAATACGATTAAAAAAAGTACTTTTCTTCCTTTCCCTCCAAAAATATTTACCCTTATGGTTGACATCATCATCTTGAATCCTATTGGTTCTTTTAAAGTTGATTTTGATAGTAGAATTTTTGTTTTGAGACTCATTTTTTTACCCCGAAATCCCCTAATGTTTGACCCTTGCCTCTCAAATCCATAACGTTTCACAAAGGATTGAAGCAACTTTTATTGAAGATATTATATTACCTAATGAACCTTGGGATTAAGACAAGTGTTGCATCATTTCTGTTGTGTCATTCTCTACTCATTCTTTCTTGGAGTCCTTGTTGTCTATAATACATGCATCTAATTACTTAGGATCAAATTATCCGTCTTCAGTGACAAACATAAGCCCTCATGCCCCAGATGAAGAATATGTTCTCTTGTTGAATTGTAGTAGTAGTTGAACTCTGACATTAATCTTTTTTATGTAATGTCCCCATTTTTGGATGTTTCTATGTTACAGAGTAGGATGCCTACCAGAGTAGCTAGATGGGGGTGACAGTGAGTTAGGAGATATTGAGGGGTTTTATTGGGCCCAACTTGCATTGTTCATCATATTTCATCATCAAGATCCATTCCGCACAACTTTTCTTTGGTTTCGTTGCATTTTGACGATTTCCGTAATTTTGAGTTATTATGGAGCATATTTTAATTAAATTCACTAAGGAGGTCATTTTGGGCATAATACTTGAAGAAACCTCTTAGTGTAATAGCTCATAAGAATCGAGAGGAAGAGCATTATAGGATAAGATGATGAGAAGTGACTTTCAGTGGCTGGAGAAGCCATAAGGACAAATAAATCACTTTTTAGAGGAAAAAAAGGTTAATTAATTAATAAAGTGATTTTATTAAGAAATATTAAAAGTAAGGTAAAAGTCACTTGGAGAGAAAAGATGAACAGGGGTATAAAAGAGAGATAGGGGCTTCTATTCTCTCATTATTTTGATTGTCATTTTGATGTCTGTCTTCTTAGCTAGAGAGCTTATGATACTTGGGGGTTTTGAGGGTTTTGACTGAATAAACCCTAGAGATCAACAAGGGAGTGAAAGATTCTCCTGTTCTTGATCCAAGCTTGGCCAAGTTGGTGTAAGATTCCTCCCTCACCATTCTACATCAGTTCATAACTACTTCAGCCATCAGTTTTGGCAAGGGGGCGCACCAGTGAAGGTTTTCTGCAGGTTGGGGTGCACCAGTTGAGGAGAACAAGTTCGTTTTTCTTTACAGTAACTAGATCTTTAGTAGATCTTGTCCCAGGATTGATTTTCACCACCCCAGCGCCTATTTGTATCAGTATTTTGAAATATCCCTGATCTAGCTGATCATGATATCTACTACGGATCTAGTGTTTTGTCTCACAGATCTGATACACTGGGGGTTTCTGGATGCGTTTTATCTTCAGATCTGATACTCTGGGGGTTTCTGGATGCGTTTTAGTTATGTGCTTGAGATATGTCGTGGTTGTTGCATGTGCATGTTATAAACTTATATGTTATGGTTTAAACAGTATATATATGATGCATGCAGAAATAAGGAACATCAACCGCCCAATAATATGTATTATGAGATTCAAGCATGAAAATACAATGAAATACTGGAAATATAGAAGATAGTCTTCAATTAGATCTCATGGATTGTCACTGGAATACAAATAAATAACATAAAATACCTGTGATTAGAAGATGAAGGTACATTTGATGCATGCACGGATAGATTGGCAAAATCGACAGTTCCGGAGAAGCATGGTAACTGTTACAAATTGGAAAACCTGTCCAGAAGGTTATACCCGTTGGAATGAGCTGGAAACTGCCCCAATAGAAGCACCCTGGCCTCTAGAATGATACCGGTGACTATCGGATGACAAATCTGGCCTCTGATGCTCTGGATGTCATCCCCTGGGGGTTTGCGCACCTCCTGGGCTCTCTGGACGTGCCCCAAATAATTCCACCAACGAAATCGACTGCTATAGGACTCAAAACGTTCACCTCGCCAAATATGGAACTAGGTCGGAAGGGTTTCCTCAGATCTCTGATACTCCGTCTATAACCCCAATTGTCCTTCCAAAATAGTTGCGCCCTAAATGGCTGAATGCTATGCTCTGAAGGATTCCACCTTCGAAATTTGATGGGAAGTGGCTCAATCTATGCGCCATGGCTGGATCTCAATTGGGTCGAAAGGAAACTGCAATCCGAGCTTTGATCTCGTGCAGTTACACAAACCCTCTATCTGAACTTGTGCCCCCACTGGTTGAGTTGCGCAACACTGATAACTGGATACTCCTGAATAGCATGGTGAAATACTTGGGTGGTATCTCTGATGGGCTAGGGTGTGTCTCTCAACACCGAAACCAATCAATTGTGGTGGTTTCCTCAACAACTCCCTGATGACCTTGCTCCTCAACCCGCGCTCTCTCTGCTCTAGTACATCCTCCGACACTAGCTCCAACTGGCCCTCCTCATCCAAGGGTGGCAACTCCTCTGAAATACTAATCTGTTGTCCCACGGTCTTTTTAAGGCGAGAGACGTGAAAGACGTTATGAATCTTGCTACCCTCTGGTAGCTCTATCTTGTATGCCACCTCGCCTATCCTCCTGATGACTTTGTATGGCCCATAAAACTTCGGCTTCAGCTTCTCTGCTCCGCTCCTCTTCAAGGAGGACTGTCTGTATGGGTGTAATCGCAGAAAAACCAAATCCTCTACCTCAAAACTGCGCTCGACTATGTGTCGGTCTGCATATATCTTTTGTTGGTTCTGAGCCGTCTGCAAGTTCTCCCTCACTGACTACAGAATCCTCTGACTCTCCTCCACCCAGTCTTTGGCACCCGACACCCTGTTGTCCCCAAACACAGTCTCCACAAAGGAGGGTGCATCGTATCCATACAATGCCTTGAACGGTGACATCCTGATAGACACATGGTAAGTTGTGTTGTAGCAATACTCACCCATGTGTAACCATCTCACCCATGTGCGCTGCTACCCCCCCACATAGTTCCTCAGATACCCCTCTACCGATTTGTTGACGATCTCTATTTGTCCATTTGTCTGTGGGTGGTAGCTGGTACTCGTAGCTAGCTCTATGCTTGTCAACCTGAAAATCCCCTGCCAAAATGCGCTGATGAAGCGCCCATCTCTATCACTGACTATCTGCCTAGGTAAACCATGCAACCAGAATACCTCCCTAAAAAACAACTCTGCTATCTGTATGGCCTTGTAGTCCGTGGGTATGGCAAAGAAATGTGCAAATTTGGTTAGCTTGTCGACCACCACAAATATACAGTCCCTGCCTTGCACTCGAGGAAGGCCTATAATGAAATCCATAGAAATGCTCTCCCATTTCTGCTCTGGAATGGGTAGAGGCTATAGCAGCCCTACAGGGTGTGTCTGCTCGGACTTGTTCTGCTGACAAGTCGTGCACTTCCGGATGTGTTTCAACACATCATCCTCGAGACCCTTCCATGAGAATCTCTCCTTGATCTGCTTATATGTTTTGAAGTACCCCTAATGCCTTGCTATAGGCGAATCATGACACACCTTCAGAATTTTCCCCTTTAGGGTAGATTCTGGAACCAAATAGAATCGGTCCTTGTAGAAAATGACGTCATCAAGAACCCGATATCTATCATCAACCACCTGTCCATCCATCACCTCACAAGCAAATTTGTTTTTGGAGTACTCCACCAACAAATAAGCTTTCCAATCTGTACAAATGTCGATCATCGAACATCATGTTGGCCTCCTGGACAAGGCATCTGCTATGATATTCCTTTTCCCCTTGACATACTCAATGTCAAAGTCAAAGGCTTGGATCTTTGAGACCCACTTTTGCTGTCTCTCGCTGAGGTCTTTCTGATCTAGGAAATACTTGAGACTGTTATGATCAGTCTTCACTACAAATCTGTTGCCTACCAGATATTGCCTGAATTTGGTTAAGGCATGCATGATCGCTAGCATTTCCTTGTCGTAAATAGGATAGAGTCTCTCCAACTCGTTGAGCTTCCTGCTCTCAAACACAATGGGTGGCCCCCCTGCATCAAAACTGCTCCAATCCCCACCCCTGATGCGCCGCACTCTAAGACAAATGACCGCGAGAAGTCTGGAAGGGCTAGAACAAGGCATGTCCTCATAACCTCCTTCATTTTGTCAAATGTCTGCTGTGACTCCTCTGTCCAATGAAAAGCACACTTCTTGGTCAAGTCTGTGAGTGGTGCTCCCAATTGTGAAAAGCCCTTGACGAACCACCTGTAGTAACTGCATAACCCAAAGAATCCTCTTAGCTCCACGAGGTTCTTGGGTGTTGGTCAATCCAAAATGGCCCTGATCTTTTCTTGATGAGCCTGTACTCCCTACTCACCGATGATATGCCCCAAGTACAGTAGTTCTCTCATGCCAAATTCACATTTGGACTCCTTGGCATATAACGACTGTGCTTGTATAATATCCAAGACCTCCCCCAAATGTGCCAGATGCTCATCCCAAGTCTTGCTGTAAATCAATATATCATCGAAGAATACCAGAAGGTACTTCCTCAACTGTCCTCTAAAGATGTGGTTCATGCAAGACTGGAAAGTGGTCGGTGCGTTGGTCAATCCAAACGACATGACCAAGAACTCAAAGTGTCTGAAATGGCATCGGAATGCTGTCTTCTCAATGTCCTGCTCCCTGATGTTGATCTGATGGTATCCTGACCGTAAATCAATTTTAGTGAAGAAAACAAACCCATGTAACTCGTACATCAGCTCATCTATGCATGGAATGGGGTACCGATTCTTGATCATTTTCTTGTTGAGCGCTCTGTAATCGATGCACATCCGTAACGTGACATCCTTCTTCAGTACCAGAATGACTGAAGATGCAAAAGGACTCATGTTGGGCTTGATGTGCCCCATTGCAAGCAATTCTTTGATTGCTTTTTCAATCTCGTCCTTGAATTTCTTGGGGTGCCTATAGGGTGATGTGATCACTGGTGTAGCCCCTGCCTCTAACTCAATCATGTGCTCAAATCCCCTGTCGGGCGGTCTCCCTGTTGGTATTGGCCCAAATGTTGGCTCATACTGGCCCAAAATCTCTCTGATCTGTGGATGGTAATGCTCCCTACCCTTTGAATCCTTCCGCGTGGTGATCAAACACTCTGCTGCGTAGGCCACATCACCGTGACGAAAAATCCGCTCCATCCTCTTTGTCGATACTGCTCGAGGTGCCCCTATAGACATGCCTCCCAGTACAACTCTCGATCCACTGACATCTCTAAAGCTCATGGTCAACATCTGATAGTTGAACCCAATCTCCCCCAATGAATATAACCATTGTACCCCCAACACGGCATCGGTATTTGATAGGTCAACTACATAGAAGGTGTTTGTCAAGGGTGTAGTTGCCTAGTTTAACCTCTAGGTCTGGGATCATGGACAAACATGTCATCGTGTATCCATTTGCCACTACTACATGGAATCCATCAAACTCCTCAGTGCGTAACCCCCTCCTGGTTACTAAGGACGCATCTATGAAGTTGTGGGTGGCCCCACCATCAACTAAAGCGGTCATGCGCTGCCCCTGTACAAGGCCCTTGAGCTTGAGAGTGTTGTACCTGGGTACTCCTGAAAGGGTGGCTATGGTTCCCCCTTTCACCTCTCTACGATGTTTTGTCTCCTCCTTGCGCTGTGCCCCTGCCGGTATCTGAGGTTTCTTTGGCCGCTGCTCTGGCTCATGAGTGGTCTCATCCTCTGAATCATCGTCTGCTCGTGCCCCAATATCCTCCTCCTACTCCTCACTGCCTAATTCCACTTCAATGTAGTGGATATGTCCCTTTCCCATGCATTTATGCCTTGGGACCCAAGGGTCTCTGCAAGAGAAGCAAAGCTTCTTCCTCATCAACTCCTGTCTCGTATCATCATCCAGCTTGGGCTTACCCTTCCATTCCCTTTGAGGATTCTTCTGATCCTTGTCTCTTTGTGGTACAAAGGGTTTGGTAAAGGGTTTAGTTTTTGGCACGGAGTCCACCAAATCTCTAGTGCGTAGGATGGCATCCTGCAAGGTGTGAGGCCGGTATGCCTTCACCCATCCTCTCAAGGGTTTTGTGAGCCCTTCTATGAATAACATGATCATCCGGGGCTCAGATATATCTATCACTGCCACTGCTACCCTCCGAAACTCTGAGATGAATGCCTCTACTGTGCCAGTTTGTCTCAACTGGGCTAGATCTCTGAAATGGATCTCTGAATCCCTCCTGTCAAATCTATCCATGAGTCTCTCTGTGAACTCTCTGTAGGAGGTGATGCGACTGTGGCCCAATGTCACCAATCCATGATACCATCACTCGTGTGCCTCACCCTCCAAATGTAAGGTAGCGAAACTGATGGCCTCTGACTCGGTCATCTGGTTGAGCTTGTAGTAGGTGTCTAGCTTCTGTACCCAAGCTCTGGCGGTGCATTTGGACAATCCGTAGAAAGAAGGTATGGTGATTTTACCAACTTTTCGGATGAAATCAATGTTATGCCCCTGTTGCTGCTGCGACCCTCCTCTCTATGGCTCTCTCGGGCGATTCCTAAGTCTGAGTCCACAATACTCGACTAGGGTTATATCCTGATGGAAGTCACGACCCAATGCTGCATACTCCCTTCGATACTCTGCAATGTCCTTTGCGTGAGTGGGCAATCTCTGTGCTATCGACATCTGTGCTGCTATCGGGGGTGCCCTCTGGAAACTGGGAAACAAAGGTCGGGGAATCCTACTCGCAGAGGTGTATGTGTGAGTGGGTGACTGGGGTCTATTGCCTACCCCTGAGTTCCCCTGTGCTGCATGTGGGGCTTGTGTGCCGAGGATGCCCACCATAGCCAATCTATCAGCCACCTGAGCCAAGGACTGAGACATGGTCCGCTGACTAGCTAACATATCACTGATAACCTGCATGAAGGCTGCCTTTGGTTCCATGGGGGCCTTACCACTTCCCTCTGATCGCTCATATCTGTCTCCTAGCATCCTCTCTGCCTCGCACTAAGCCTCACGCTCTGCTCTTCTCTCTGCTTCTCTGTGTGCCTCTTCCTCTTCCTCTGAACTGGGAGGGAAAGGAGGAAAGTCAAGCCTAGGCCTTCTTTTCTTGCGCCTGTTGTAAGTGACATATTCGTCACCTATGTGCTCACGACCATCTGGGTCTTCTGCTGTACTCATCGTCTTTAGTCACAGATTGGCAGGACTAAAGCTCTGATACCACTGAAATATCCCTGATCCAGCTGATCAAGATATCTACTACGGATCTACTGTTCTGTCTCACAGATCTGATACACAGGGGGTTTTTGGATGCGTTTTATCTTCAGATTTGATACTCTGGGGGTTTTTGGATGCGTTTTAGTTATGTTCTTGAGATATGTCGTGGTTGTTGCATGTGCATGTTATATGTTATGGTTTTAACAATATATATATGATGCATGTAGAAATAAGGAACATCAACCGCCCAATAATATGTATTATGAGATTCAAGCATGGAAATACAATGAAATACTAGAAATATAGAAGATAGTCTTTAGTTATATCTCATGGATCGTCACTGGAATACAAATAAATAACATAAAATACCCGTGATCAAAAGATGAAGGAAGATCTGATGCATGCACGAATAGATTGACAAAATCGACAGTTCCGGAGAAGCACGGTAACAACTACAAACTGGAAAACTCATTTGGAAGGTTATACCCGTCAGAATGAGCTGGAAACTGCCCCAATAGAAGCGCCCTAGCCTCTAGAATGATACTGGTGACTGTCGGATGACAGATCTGGTCTCTGATGCTCCAGATCTCGTCCTCTAGGGGTCTGTGCACCTCCTGGGCTCTCTAGACGTGCCCCAAATGATTCCACCAGCGGAATCGACTGTTATAGGACTTAAAACGTTCAGCTCACCAAATGCGGAATTGGGTCAGAAGGGTTTCCCAGATCTGCTCTGATGCTCTGTCTATAACCCCAACTGTCCTTCCAAAAGAGCTGTGCCCTAAATGGATGAATGCTGCGCTCTGAAGGATTCCACTGTCTGAATCTGATGGGAAGTGGCTCAATCTATGCGCCCTGGCTGGATCTCAACTGGGTCGGAAGGAAACTGCAATCCGAGCTCTGATCTCATGCAGCTACACAAACCCTCTATCTGAACTTGCGCCCCCACTGGCTGAGCTGCACAACACTGATAATTGGATACTCCTGAATAGCACGGTGAAATACCTGGATGGTATCTCCGATGGGCTAGGGTGTGTCTCTCAACATTGAAACCGATCAATGGTGGTGGTTTCCTCCAGAAATCCACAAAACAGTAGAAGTTGAATCTCTTCCTCCTCTGGGAACTCTCAACATCAAATCATAACAATGCATAATGAGGAATTGGGTAGAATTCCTCCCTTTATACCCTTCCTGATCTAATTCACCATTGACCTCACTTAAGTGAGGCGCTTTTCCTCCTAAGGTGAATAATTAATTAATTAAGTCCCCCTTTAACACCTTTTCGTTCTAATTCTTCATTGACTTAAGCTTAAGTGACTTTTCCTATGCTTTTTGGCTTAATTCATCATTTAGCCACCAAATCATCCTTATTTCTCCCTTTTGTTCCATGTTTGTGCCTGACTATAGTCTACGGGAACACATAGACTACTAAGTCACTCCCTGCTGGCCTACTCTTGGGAATGGGACATTACATATTTGAGGGTATTCTTCAGCCCTTTCATCCTATCATCCAAGAGGGTGTGTTTCTCTTTAGAATGGCACATTGTGCATAGGGGATCTAGTGTTTTGGAGGGTGAGATCTCGCCCAACAACTAGGAGATTCACGAGAGGGGTTTTCTATCACCTAATCTACATTTTGACAACGGGTTTTAGTGGTTCAATGGTCATCTTCAAGGAGGCCAAATTTACTTAGCTTGCTACAACAAGAAGGACACACTTGCTAGAGAGGGCAACACATTACAGCAAGAGAGCGAGTTGTCTCTTGGAGATCTTTTGTATTCAGCTTGGAGGGCTCTTAGGAGTTCATAGCCTCACCATTCTATTGTATTTTGGAGGCACTATCAGCCACATACATCATTCTGCTATATGTATTCCAGATCTTCTCCACTTTGTATGAGGTCAGCTATATAGCTAAATAAAACTCAGATCTGAGGTATTTGTGGCTATTTCTGGTGTTACTTCTTATTGCATCATATTATGTATCCATTATTGTTATGCTCCTATCGTTTATGTGTTGTAAAACTCAATAAACCATCCTAGCGCACTTGAGAAGACAAATACACAAACTGTTTGACAAAATACCACAACCAGAAAACACTAAAACTTAACATGTTCCAAGCATATCTGTTTGGGAACATTACATTTTACCACTTTGAATATGAAGCATCTCAAGAAGGATAACTTGTAATGTACCTAATTAACCATGATTAACCTAACTAACCCAAGTTACTAAGAATCATGACTACTTATTGCGACCATGCCTTTTCAAATATATATATATAATCATCCCATATCATTTTATACTAATATTTATTATTTTATCCTTCTAAATCATTATGGTTTGGTCCATTTATTTTTTATGGCACTTGGTAATAACCGTTTTCTTTGTTACATTTATTTTATCCTTCTAGATCATTATGGGTTTGTCCATTTATTTTTTATGGCACTTGGTAATAACTGTTTTCTTTGTTACACGTGTAAAAAAGTAATTTTCCATCTCAGCACCTCCAATCTTTTACACATCCAGATGCAAATCAGTCCCAAGCAACACACTATCATTTTATCAGTCCCAAGGAACACCTTATCATTTTATTCCTATCAAGAGAAACAAAATCATTTTCATTATATACGAGTGTTACGTAGAATCCTTTTCAATCAATCCACAGTGTTTAGAAGTATTTCAAAAAGTCGTGGAAAGAGTGATATATCTATTACCTCTTTGATTTTGACGGGCTTTGTCATTATTGTGTTTCTTTTCCCTATCATAAGCCTCCTTTTGTCTATACCTCCCACAAAACCTACAATAACAACCAAACTTGTGTGCTTCTCTTTTCCACTTTGTTGCTTTCCATTTTCTTTCCAATTTTGACTTTGGTTTGCTCGAGGCCTTCCATTTTGCTTTATAGTATTTAAGTTATCCCTCCCTTTTGCGAAAATGCTTTCATTTGGAGACAAGGTCATTACCATACAAGTCATGCTCCTTTGTGATCATTTTCTCTTCCTTCATCAACTTTGTGAATGGTTCATCTGGCCTATTTTCCTTCATCCTACTTTATTTTCATAGAGGGTTACAACCTATTTTATTTGGTGTTTTTAGGTTAGTAGGCTAAGGCTGACCTAGGCTAAATACCTCTTATGTGCAATTATTGTAATGACTTGGTTATAATTTATGGTTAAAGTTGACATTGTCAAAACCTACAATAACAACCAAACTTGTGTGGCCTCTCTTTTCCACTTTTTTGCTTTCCAATTTCTTGCCAATTTTGACTTTGGTTTTCTCGAGGCCTTCCATTTTTCTTTATAGTATTTAATGTTGATGTTTTGGTAGCTGCGGGATGTAATTTCCCTCCTAGACAACCTTTCTTAGACAAGAAGATTTCGGAAGCAAGAGAACCATTGAATAGATGTGAAAATACCCCAGAAGAGAAGTCAGCCCAGTAAATAGGACAAGAAGACTATAAATAGGAGGTGCCTTAGTTCATTTGGACACACTCACTCACTCTCTCATCCACTCAGAAGGAAGGTGCAAGGTTGAGGAAGGTGATGCAACAACTGCAGTTGTAGAGGTTATTCTTATCTCTCTCTCTTGTGCCCTAAACTTGGTAAAGGTGCGCTACCACTGTATGGTGTTGTTGCTGCAGCTGGGGTGGTATTTCTGGTTGTACTTTCAGCTAGCCTTTGTGCTAGGGTTTATTTGTTGGTTCATGATTGGACTTGCTTTGTGAAAAAAATCTATCTAATAAAGGTTGTTGGGTTTTCCCCCATTTGGGGTTTTTCCAGGATAAATCTCGTGTTCTTTTGTCTCTTGTTTCTGCTGCTATTGCTCAGTACATGATATATAAGTTAATGTTAAAGAAGTAAAAGAACACTGGTAACTCTACTGCTCTGTAAATAAAGAAAATCTAACATTTAAGTTATCCCTCCTTTTGCGAAAATGCTTTCATTTGGAGACAAGGTCATTACCATACAATTCATGCTCCTTTGTGATCATTTTCTCTTCCTTCATCAACTTTGTGAAGGGTTCATTTGGCCTATATTCCTTCATCCTACTTTATTTTCATAGAGAGTTATGGCCTATTTTATTTGGTGTTTTTAGGTTAGTAGGCTAAGGCTGACCTAGGCTAAATACCTCTTATGTGCATTTATTGTAATGACTTGGTTATGGTTAAAGTTGACATTGTCAATTTCGTTATGGGTCCATAAACCCTCCTTGAGGTAAGTGCCCTACTTACTTGAAGGGTATAAATAAACCCTCAACCTCATTTGTAAGATATGATCTTGAGTATTCTTGTTAAGGCAAGTGATCATTCTTTAACCTATGCACATCATTGTTTAATCTAATAAGTGTTAAAACTACGACACACACATTTTTGTGTCTTATTTTTCATGTTTGACATATTTTCTATTAGAACGAGAAGGCTGGTTTGGCATCTTCTTGAGATTGGCATATTTTTCTTTTGCTGTACATTGTCATTTTACTCCAATGCACTGAGTGGGGCTACCATCTTTCTCTTCTACTGAAGGGTTTTGGTTTCATTCGATCCCCTCAGTTTGTGATCTCCACAACATTTACGATAAAGAGGAAGATGTTAGACAAATTAATCTAATGTTTATTTGGTAAGACACATGATCTAAGAAGTCACTAGCATTAAGCGATGATAGTAATATAATAAATTGTAATACTGATACAAAGTTAATGATGTAATAAGACATGAGCCGTTCCTTACGGGAAAATGGAACAAGGATTCTCACTCTATATACATGTGCATTCACCACACATTATTGATATGAATGAAACATTTATCATTGATTCTTCCGACACATCTCTGCCCATGTATTTAAATATTTTTAGTGTAAGCTCTATGTTGTCTTCCTCACTTTCTAAAATTTGAGTACTTTCTTCGCATAATTGTTTGCTTATGTGCTATCTGAATTTTTTTTTATGGAGCGCTCCACAAGGAGAATAACTTATGTTAAGCTAAAAAAGGAAGTTGGCTCACAAGACAAGACAAGTTCATATAAATTTCCACAAAGAAAATTTCCTAGATTTTAGCTGTAAGGATAAATTATAGCGGCTCACAAGACAAGACAAATTCATATAAATTTCCACAAAGAAAATTTCCTAGATTTTAGGTGTAAGGATAATTTATAGCTCAAAGTCCTTGAAAGATCTATAGATATTATGAAATCTGTTTATACACTGATAAAATATGTACCCGTTTCTGCTTTCCATGGAAAACTCAGAGAGAGGAAAAAGACCTGTAAATATCACCCACTGTAGGAACCATTACCAAACCATTAATCTTGCTTTTGGCCTGCTGTAAGCTTTCCAAATCCTTGGAAATGATCTTTACCTGCAAACATGAACATTTTAGCAATAGTAACCACTAATTACTGAACTGATACTGTCCATTCCAATTATTCTCTGACATACCAAGCCGTTTGGTTGTATATCAATGGAATCTACTCCAGTGTCTTCAATAATGCTTTTCACAGTTCTTCCACTAGAACCAATAATGAGATTCAATTTTCCAGGATTAACCTGCAAACAAACATCAATTAACAAGAAAGATTAGTTTTCAATTCAGAGTGTTAAATCAAAACTGTTTGCAGCAGAAAAAATGATTAACAATCCAGTGATAGAAAAAGAAAGTAATAAAAACAAAGACAATGTGAAACACAGACCTTCAACACATTAATAAGTGGAGCATATTTAGAGAGTTGGCGTGCAGGATGGGGATAACATTTTTTCATTTCAGCTGCAGAAAATAAGCAAATAAAGAAACCGACAGTCAAATTATACTGCTCATAAAAGTTAGAATAAAATTAGCAACCTCATAGAATGCGCATATTCTAAAAATTTGGATCTCCAATTAGAAAAGGAACATAAAAGTAAGGTAATCATAGTGTGCTCAGTGTTAAGAAATTCATAGTGGCCCAAAT
>ML878072.1:9796-20924 GCA_009831015.1 Picea engelmannii
TATTTAAGTCAATGCATAATAAATTATTCAAAGAATATGAATATATTATAATGAAAATAAAACCATTTTACTTAGAGGACAAAAGCCATTAAGCAACCTGGAATTCCATATTCTTCTTTGAAAATATTCGTCCATTCTCCCAAAGATTCCAACCATCCATTACTCCATTTGAAAATAAATAAAAAAAGTTTACAAAATATATAATATACAAAAGAGAAAGGATTAAAATCCTCCTCTCCAATTCTTGGATTCCCCTGGCTCTGATCTTTCTCATATATTTATAAAATGAATGCACAGTCTGGGCATCACTATTAATTTCTGCCACCTAAAATTTGCCTCTAAAAGAGACCCAAATATCTCTCAAATCGTGCATTTGTGTAGGAAAATATCTACACAAAAAGTAAATGGGTCCATTTTGGTTCTAGGTTTTCAACTGTTTCTTCAAATTCCTCACGGTTTGGCTGTAATCAGTTCTGCAAAATTGTCTGTCTGATCTTGACGCCTTTCCAAATTTTATCTCTTGTTTCTCATAAAGTTATTTGTAGCAATCCAAAATTATTTTTGGATCAATCATCTCGAACGTATTTGGATAATAAAATCAAGTCATTATCAGATTTGTATCAAGTATTTGATAATAGAAACATGTGAAACATAAAGAAGCCTAAATTAATAACCTAAAAATTGAGAATAAAACAAAATCTACAAAAACAAAAAATGAATTTAAACTAACTATAACTTATAAAAAAACATTATTTATAATTTGTTTTCAAATATGATCTAGAATATTCAAGTTAATGAGGAAAAAATATTAATTTTAGTTTCTTACAAAATCAAACAAATGATAGATAATTCTTTTATTATTATTAGTTTGAAATGAGATGCAAAATGAAAAAAAATATTAATTAATTAATATCACCAAATGATTTCATGAAAATGAGAAACCAACCAAGATATTATTTGATCAACTATTGAACACATTATTCAAAATAGTCAAACTTGCTAATGAGCAAAAGAATGAACACATAATCATAATTTAAATGAAAGTAAACATTTGATAAAAATTAACGTTTTTGTTTAAATTGAGATTTTTATGCTCATTTCTAATTTTTGACATATACTCTTGTAATGAATGTTTCATACTTTAGTGAATGTCTTAAGTTTGTCCCAAAGCAAGCCAAGCAATGAAACTATTTGAAAAGGTTGATTCTGTAGCTCATTATAATTATCAAGATTCTAATAGGGGCCTTTAAATTTTGTAAAAATATAGGGGGAGTTGTTGAGGCCCACCAAATGGTGACTTATTGGGTGAAGCAGTTATCTCTGATTTGGTAAGAATTCATCTTAGGAAGAAAATAATAAGACTTGAAAAATGATTTAATCTCCCTGAAATAAATTCACTTTGAGACCATATAGTATTAGGATAAGCTCAATGTTATAATGAGACAATAGAATTTTCTTTGCAGAGGATTATAACCTGAAATAATGTCTTAATCAAAGATTCACGATGTTTATAAAATAACTTCAATACCATTGACAGAACCACTGCTGTCAGTAGGGGTCCATAGCCTCGGCAGGGATGTCATTTAACCCACTCAAATGCTTTAATCCCATCCAATAGTTGTATCGACATGATGTATACTTCCATAAAAGTTAATTTAAAAACATATACTTGCTACCTCTCAATCCAACATTGCTTCGTTGCCAATAGGCCTATTCAGTACCCTGACGAAGTTGTCTTGGTATCATGTGTGCATTTACCCGCTGCCAGTGAGCCTGTTCAGTACCTTGACGGGTTTACACAAACTTCCCACACATAAGTGCTTTCAACTCTCTTATGCCACTTTTAAATAGTAATACAATTATAGATTTCTTCATGACAAAGAGAGCGGGGTGATACTGGAGGTTAATTGCCATACAGGTAAATAGTTCACCATGTTATTTATTTTCTTTCAAAACTGGATGTTTTATCATGGTTTAGAGATTTTAGATTTCATTTAAGAAATCATCTAGAGAATGGGGAAGCACTTAAAAGTGATTCCTTAAGAATATGGATGGCATACAAAGTTTAAAGATCATCGTAATTCTCAAAGATTTAAACCATATCTCTGGTGTAATACTCTAGAAAATATAATTTGAGGACAAAATGAGAGTGACAATTGACTTAAAAATCAATTGTCTGAGATATATCTTAATATCAGGACCTCTTTGAACTTATTTCAATTGCTTGAAAAACACAAGTCTTAAAATAAATGCTTCCTTCGACAATATCTCTTTGATCAGAAATATATTGATTCAAAAAGAAAGATAAGAAGAAAATCATTCAAAATAATCAAAGAAAACACAACAAACCAAATCAAATTTTATTAATGGGATTCAAAATCAGAAGTACACAAAATCAAAACAGCAAAAGAAAACTTTTTAGGAAATGATTTTGGCCAAAGATAAACTTGAGTTTTTGTATCCACTATCATCTCATTGTAAAATAAAGGAAGAACTAAATCATATAAAATATCATGTGTGAGAAAGTTCTTTTCTTAATATAGTGATGCATGAGATGCTACTTTGACCAAGCATTATTATTCAAAATAAAAGAGACTAAAAGAAAATAGAAAAATCCTTATTAAGATGACTGCAGTCCTACTCATGGCACCTTGGGTCAGGGTTGAATTGATAGTTCAAATTTACTTATCTCTTTACTTTCCATTTAAAATTTTTATGATGATACTGCGTTTTTTAAAAGAAATATTCAATGAAAAGAAGAGAGAAAAAGATTTAAAGTGGACTTCCTTGACAGCATTCATATATGGTTCCCTTGGTGTGTCTGCTTGTGTTCATAACTACATTATTACAAAGAGAAAAACTGAGAAATAAAACTAAAAGAAAACCTACTCCTAAACCTACTCTAACTACTAAACAAATAAAAAATACTAAGTGAAGTCATGCTTCCAATGTAGCCATTGGAGCATCTTCAATCCTGCACGGCATAGAAAATTGAAAATCAGAATAAAAGAATGTAGTATTTGTAGATGAAAAATAAATATATCATGCTTACATCCTATATATTCATTTAAAAACAAAATAAGCATGACCTTACCATTCTTTTGAAACTTCTTGATGTACAAATCCTCCAACCATTCTGCAATATTGTCGTGATATGGGTCATAATGGCATGGAAGAGTGTAAGTAAGTTTGGAAAACTTGCAATTATTATAGGGACCTGACATAACCATCAACCAAGTTCAAAGTGCCCCATCCTCCTGACAATTCTCCAAGTGTTCATCAATTTATTCACATGAAATATCTAAGAGAATCATGTTATGCTTACTTTCTAGATATTTAGGTAAAAACAAAGCAAGCACAACTTTATCTTTATTATGAATATTTTTTAGATACGAATCTTCAAGCCATTCTAAGATCATGTCATAAAAATTAGGATGCAAACTATGACTTTGATGAAATGAATATATCAATGGGGAACACATCATAAGAGGATTCAAGACATCAGTTAGATTATTGGGTTGAACGCTTCCTTTGATGAGATTGATCGTTTCAAAATGTGAAGCATAAACATTAGAATTCAAACTAATCAAAGAACGAATATGCAATGTAGAATATTCGACATCCATAAGGATGAGTGTATTGTCTTTTTCAAAAATAAATCATGTAAAATCATCTTGAAACATGTCATTTTTCCATTCGAGTGATGAAAGTGAAAGAGAATCAAATCTGACTTGATAAGTGTTATGTTTTGAATTAGTTTCACAAAATTTTGGCATATCAAAAAGATTGGATTGTGGTGGCAAAGAGTAAGATACTGTGGGTAAAGTATCAAATCCACCAGAATCTAAGAAGAGATTCGGATATAAAGAGTAAAAGGAATCGTAAATAAGCACATGAAAAGAATATCTTGATCTATGATATTTAACAATGGTATTCTCAAGACATTCATCTTCATTTTCCTTAAAAATTTCTCTCTGTTTTGGTGATAAATTCTTCAACATAATATGATCATCTAAATTTGTCTCCAGTATGATAGATAATTCAAAAGTTTCATGGAAAACATTTGATCTTTCATGTTGATAAGGTACGATTTGTAGATGAGGGTTTAAGGTTACTTCTTCCAATTGCAGATCTACATCTCTAATCAGTTTCATTGGAATGTTAGAATGCTTAAGATCATTTTCATCACCTAAGTCTTTTTCAATAACCGAATTTAAATACTGATTAGAGCAAGAGTTAGGAGAAAGAGGACATTCACCTTGACCCAACATCGAATATTCTTCCACGATGGTCGAGGACTGAAAATACAATGATTTAGAGGAAAAACCAATTTGATTGTCAGTAAGAACATTTTTAATAGATTTTACCTCCCTTGCTTGTTCAACATTTTCAGATGGATTCCTCTCATCCTGTGAACCTAATTCTTCTTGCAATTGAGTGATAGTATTTATAACTGCTTCATCATTTGCGATTGAATATGACTGGATGCAAGCATCATAGAGGAGATTTAATATAAATGACATATCATCAAGATTAAATTTAAAAAGAACATGATGCATTCTTGTTGAAAATCCTTTTGAGGATGAATCTCCATTGATTAGCAAAGTGTAAAATTATTCACATAATTGATTGTAATCATAGATGTCAAAAGCATCTAAAAATTCATTTACAAATTGAAACCAATAAAAAATGTGATATGTTGGAAAAGAATCAAACCAGTGTTTAATCTGACCCCTGAAAGTAAAAACAAATAATCTGCACAAAACCTTTAAATCAGAAATATCATGCTTGATGCATTTACACAAAAACTTCTTAATATGGTCTTTTGTAGATACATTCCCCCCACCATCAAAGGTGAGTTTGGACAAGAGAGAGACTATCTTGTTTGGAATATCAAGTAATGAGAAGTGAAAAGCATGTTCCAACACAATGATTTGGGGAGTCATGGGAAATTAATAAATTTGAAACAAATACTCCTACAAGGCCAGGTTGTCAGTCTGCCCTCCTTCTAGAACCATTTGTTGATGGATGGTCAATTTTTCCTATCAACACCACCGCATTCATGGAGACAGTTCAAAATCTACATGGTAGCCCAAAGATTATTGTAAGTGACAAAGATCCCATCTTCACTGGACATTTTTGGATAGAATTATTTTCTTGTTTGGGTACTCAATTGGCTCATAGCTCATCCTATCATCCTCAATCTTATGGACAAACTGAGATAGTTAAAAAATGTCTGGAAGGCTACCTTCATTTCTTTTTCTCTGATAAACAAAAACAATGGTTCAAATGGTTACCCTTGGTAGAATGGTTGTATAACACTTCCTTTCTTACTGCAACAAAAATGACACCATTTATGGAATTCTATGGATACCACCCTCTTTCCATCACTTCTTCTCTAAAAGAAAAATCTAAGGTTCAAGCAGTGGAAGATCACATCGAGCATCAACAACAATTTCTCCAAATATTAAAGGACAACCTGATCATGTGACAGAATCGCATGAAACAACAAGCAGATCAACATCGTAGTGAAAGAAGTTTTGAAGTAGGGGATTGGGTGTTTTTAAGACTACAACCATACAAATAGATGTCCCTCAAGCAAGCCAAGAAGGATAATAAATTATCACCAAAGTACTATGGCCCTTATAAGGTGTTGCAAAATATTGGTACTATGGCATATAAATTGGAGTTTCCTGCATCTTCACGCGTACACCCAGTTTTCCATGTTTCATGCTTAAAGAAGGTTATAGGAGACAAGATCCCAGTTCAAACTATATTGCCAGAACTTGACAAGGAAGGAAAAATCATATTGGAGCCTGAAGCTATAACGACCCTCCTTGTTATGACAACAACTCTGATAACAGGTGCAAATATTTTTTTTTTCCTTTTTGTTTTAAATGTGTGTGCGCGTGTGTAGAAAGGAAACAGACACACGTGACTCTACGTCATTACCCGACGACTAACAAGACGCAACCACACTGATCACAACAAGAAGACAAGATGCACAACAAGTAGCTGCAAGCAATGAATGACCCAAGACATAAGGCGCACCACAGGTAACTGCAACAATAAACGACCAAAGACATAAGTCACACCATGCGAACATTTAATGACATACTGGGTTATGCACAGTACGAACATAGAGGGAATAATCCATGGTAGTAGATCTTACTATTTCTGCACAGGAAAGCAGGGCGTTTAATCTTAGTCCTCTGCTCCGGAGAGAGAGAAGGTCAGATAGGCTCCTGGTCGGCTGCTCAGGTAGAAACTAGTAATCTCTGTCAGGTGTGTCGCAAGAGTGGAAACCTTGCCTTTAAAGGGCCTGAGACTCTTGATACGGAACTAGATTCTTTACACAGAAAGACCACACACACAGACATAAATACTAAGGCTACAAGGAGGTGTCTATATCCCGCCCGACACAAACAACCACACAAAGAAAGAGAACCAATTACTACAATATCAAGGGCAACCACGAACTCGACGGAAGATGCAAGTTAGAAGGACACCGACAATGACCAACCACTAGAAGGAATCATTGAATTCAATTACAACCCTTACCCCAGTTGACTTCTATTAGACGACGAATTACCAACCCATTCTTAAATATGTAAAATCAACTAAATTCCATCCCCATCTATTAAGCCAGGGTGACTCCTCGTACTTAATTTCAAGGACAATTCATGATATATGTTTATCACTGACCATAATTACTACAATAACATACCATGAATGAATAATTTCATTACCCTTAAATCACTTACCTTGCGATAGGATATCATCCACAACTCATCTCATATGTTAGTATCAATAAATAAACTGCCATGACATCTTCATAAAAACTAGCATCATTACATTATAATATAAAGACTTCGCAATTCACTAACTAAATTCATGACAACTACAATGACATCACCATAGCGCTAGCATTATTAAATGAAGCAAACCTCTTCTACTAATTCATAATACTCTATGGTGCTTAGTTCAAGGAACCTCATAATTTATAAATCATCAATAACTAAAGATTCAATACCATTATCATAAGACCACCATTTCATTGTTTTTCCTATGATACCTAACACTAAAATATTAATGACGTTKCCATGACATAAGAAACATGTTACAATTATATCCCATTAACTCCGCAAACATAGMAATCACCTCAATGCTATGTGTTTCCCAACAACACAACTACAAAATCAATGCCCTAATAGGGTAGCACATTTTCCTGTTAAGTTACAAAAGTTGCAGGAATAACATTTACATATCAAGATGATGACCATTAACAAAGMCGGAAGGAAGTTAGCGCAACTTATTCCAACCTCCAAGGAGAGCCTTGCCATGTAAGTCTAATGCGCATAATATCTSAAGGACAATCTATGAAATGAACATCCATTAGTAGGCAAGTTACCAGCCCTAACCTTAAAATTAAGTACACAGAATTGATTTCACCTTCCCCTYAACAGATCGTAATAGTTTATTGTATGTAGCTTCAAGACCTTACCCTTACATGATGTAAAGAGAATAATTTAAATAGCCCTGCAATGAACTAACCATTTCTTTTATTTTTATTTTTTTTCTTCTTTGTCTTCTTTTCTTACTATAATAACTTTGTTAAGGACATAGCCATAATCCTTCCCTTTTTTTTATATTGAAAAAGCATCGCCATTACATGCTGCAATCAATAAGTATATCAACAAACACAAGGTTTACATAATATTTTCAAGCATTTAACCTTTATTGAGCTCATAACTTTTATTCAAATTGGAACATAAATTTGTCTTAAAAATATATATATACATATAATAATAGATTGAGTTAACTCATGCAATAATTTCATTGAAGGCATAACTTTCATTTAACACCACTTCCATTGACAGTTCATTAACGCATTGAAAGCATAACCTTCACTTTCATTCGATGCATAACCGTTAATGAATAGATTAAATGCTTAAGGATTAAACTATTTTCATTAGAACCCATAAGTAAACATAGATAGAAAGCAATAGTTTTCATTAAAAGATTTGAACTAATTCATGAACAACGCATACGGAAAGCAATAGTTTAGACCAATGTCTAGAGGGTAGAGAGGGTTATTCAGGGAAATAACTTTCATACAATGTTGGTGGAGAGAAGGTTACTCTTACAGGGCACTCTTTAATCAACAAAAACGAAGGATACAGGGTCTAGAATCTAGCGAACAGAGAGATCCCTTTTTACCTCCTCGTGCAAGAATGGTTCGAAGTAATAACCCATAAATGTTATGAAATGCATGGATATAGCATTCTCGACATATATGAAAGTTTCCCCTGTACTGTGTATTTTATGGAGAAAAAGTACAGCCAGCGCATTGAGTCTCTTGTCGAACCCGACTTGTAAAAGTTGATGGGTAATCAGCTTTATGGGTTGTTAGCCATGCAAATTTTTATGGGCATTCAAAGATACGAAAACTTCTTCAAACGGACCTGGCCATCTGTGTGCTCAACGGAATCTGGAGGATAAGGGCGAAGTGAAATAGAGGGAAAAAGTACGCTCAACCATAGCCAAATTAAAACATTTAATCAAAGACAAATTATCATTGAACTATACTCTTCTCTGCACTAGAAAATCAATCTCGTACCTTATCTATAAAGTTGTAATTAGCTCTCAAACTTGTATTAGAATTAACACAGAAAGATAAGCTAAAATTTAAACCCTAACTATATTTGTATCAATGGAAACAACAACTAGCAGCTAAATAAAGTGCCCCAGTCTCAATTGGGACGCCCACAGTCAAGGAAATACACTCTCAACAATTGCAAAACGTCCATGGAAAAGAAAAATCGCCCTCACAGAAGAAAGCACGCCCATACAGAAGTAAACACACCCACGGTCAAGGAAATACACTCCCAACAATTGAAAAACGTCCATGGAAAAGCAAAATCGCCCTCACAGAAGCAAGCACGCCCATACAGAATTAAACACGCCCACGGTCAAGGAAATACACTCCCAGTAATTGCAAAACGCCCTCATAGAAGCAAGCATGCCCATACCAAAGTAAACACACCCACAGTCAAGGAAATACACTCCCATCAATTGCAAAACGTCCATGGCAAAGCAAAATCACCCTCACAGAAGCAAGCACGCCCATACAGAAGTAAACACACCCACAGTAGATTTATACTCCCACCAACATTCACAATACTCAGCGTTCAAAACAAATCTCAATATATTTTAAAACACCCAACAAAAATCAATGCCCACAGCCAAAGAAAAGAGCCCACGGAATAGTAAAAACGAAGTAACATAAACCCAAAACAATTTACCAAAAACCCTAAAACTGTACTAATTATAAAAACGAAAATCTTCATGAAATACCCCCCTTTTTTTTCTTGCAGAGTTTAAAGGATGAGGAAATGACATTTTGTATCCATACAATCATAATCTCAGCAGTAAATAACTAACTACTCTACTCTACTAAGTACATGAGCATATCATTGCCTTGTTGCTTGCCGCAATGACTCCTGTGCTCCGTGCCGCTCCCTTGCCTTGTTGCTTGCCGACCGTAGAGACTACACCGGTTCCTCGCAGCCAAACACTAGGGGTACTCTGCTTCCCCCTTAGGCCCCCGAGCCGCAAAGGGGCCACACACAGTCCAGACAGTAACCTAGCTTCCCAGCTCGCCTCCAAGGCTGAGCTACCACTCAATTAGCTGAGAAAATCCCCAACTCCTCACAAGCAATCCGTCCAGTTTGCAATTTTGGAAGCATAACAATACCTCATACAAGATCCCCCTTTCTCCCTCATCCCCTTTCTTTTTATCCAGTTTTGACCTAAATCCCATTTTAATTTCCCCCCCCCCCTTTTTGTTTTCCTTTTTTTTTCTTTTTAAAATACTCCAAAGGTAAATGCGCTAAGCATCTTTTCAATTTATTTTAAAATTCATATATATATATTCTTTTATAGTTCCATGAGTTAACTAATTAAATCATTCTTTTCAAATTTCTTAATTTCTTAATTTCTTAATTTAAATTAATTTCTTAGTCTCTTTATTTTACCCTGCACACTTTATGAAGACTCAAATCATAGCTTAAGTGGGTTTTTTTTTTTTTTGTTTAATTTTATTATTAGCACATGTATTGTTAGCGATAGCTAGGAGGAAATGAAATTTTAATATTAATTGCATGGCAAAGCTATTGTGAGCTAGAATATAAGGGCATTGTTATTAGGAGATGGTTAAGTCTTGATTATTATGTTAGGGCAAAGTAGTACCTTCACTAAAAAGATGAATTATCAAGCTTATTACTCGGAATGAGGAATGGCCTTGTGTATGCAATTAAGGAGGGAATGACTTTATGAATTCAATTAAAGAAGGGGTTGTTTTATGTATTTAAACAAGGAAGGAAACTCCTTGGATTAGGTGGAGGTTGCAAATCATAGGGGTAATGAATATTTAATGTATAGTCTTGAATTCACTAGAATTTTTTTAACCTAGAAGAGTTTTTTTTTTTTTTTGACTTAGGACTCAAATTATGAACTAGCGACACTTGGTTAGCGGAATTGTTTAAGGATTTATTAAGGTGTTAATGTCTCAGGGCTGTTTAGGTTTATTTCCTTCATCCACATCAATGCGACATGCCCTTTAGGATGCACCAGGTGCTCCAAGGGTGCCACTCGCCTCGTTTGTTTCCTTTGCACGACGTTGCCTTCAGGATGCACCACGTGCTCCAAGGGTGTCACTCGCCAACTAGACTGATTGGTAGACATCTATAACCCCTGGAGTCAACACTCCTCCAGGTGAGCTTGTGGGAGACTAAGGGTTCTAAGGAATAAGGCCCCCACCTTATTGCGCGCCCTTTAGAATCATCGTGAGCGACTGTCGCAGTCTGCCCTCATGGCATCGTGGATCCTCTCGAACTAGGTAATCGTTAACCTACAGTTCGAGCCACGACAGGAGTGCTAGTATGCGGTGGTAGGGTTGTTGTCCACCCCTTTCCCTCAACCTATTTGGAACTCGTGTGTGGCCCCTTTACTCCATATGTGAGTCTGGTCGGCAAGCTATTGTCAGCCTGCATCATCGACAATCGTGTCAGAACATGTCAAAAATCAATTCATCTAATCAATGAAATATCAGAGTGAATAAATCAAC